>OMMV01029186.1:7159-17429 GCA_900302635.1 Chatrabus melanurus
GGGAGCGTGCTGGGGGTGCTGGTGGAAGGTGTGTGTTGTCGGCCAGAATGGGTCTGCTCCTCAAATGAAATAATATATCTTTGAAAACCTACGCCCTGTGCCAGGTTCTGGGCCCATATATCAAGCCCGCGAGCGTCTGGTGGATCCGCTCCAGGCCCATTAACCTTCCACCTGTTCCCCTGTACACCCCCACACAGACCCGTACTACTGGTCCTTTTTTCACCCTCTCCGTTGTCCTTCATCATACCCCCCTCCCCCTCCTCCTCCTGCCCTTTGTCGTTGCCTCTCATAGCCCCTTGTTCCTCTTCCAATTTAACCCCTCACCTTCCTCATTTCTCTCTCTGGCCTTCTCTGGTTGTCCTTCATTATCTGCTTCTCTTATGGCTGAGTTTGTTG
Source organism: Chatrabus melanurus (assembly GCA_900302635.1). Taxonomy (NCBI): domain Eukaryota; kingdom Metazoa; phylum Chordata; class Actinopteri; order Batrachoidiformes; family Batrachoididae; genus Chatrabus; species Chatrabus melanurus. The sequence goes on from OMMV01029186.1 coordinate 7,556, forward strand.
TTGCGCTCTCTCTATCTCTCTTTCTTATTGTCTGGATTTTCTCTGTCGTCTCAAACAATTCGCTTTTTGTTTCATAAGAGCCCCTCTGCTGGTTATTTCCATCCCAAAGATGGTACACGTCTGTACAAAAGCACTAGAGGAATGATAACCATGGCTCATCGTAGCTGTGGTAAAAGAAAAAGAAACTCTTTAAGGTGATGTCCTCATCTTTGCAAGAAGATCAACCTCCATGTCTTCAAAGTCCTAGTCACTTCCCGTCTGACTGTACAGTTGTGAGACATGGACACTAACCACTGACATAATATGATGATGAGGTCTCTCCGGAGAATCCTTGTGTACCACTGAGATTACTTTGCGTCAAATGAGCAGTTACTTAAGGAGATCCAGATACACTGAGAGGGAATGTTGTTGTGCTCGTTCAGCTTCTCCCAATTTCAACTTGGGTGTCGCCATATCCGATATGGATCTGCATGTCGATTTGGCACAAGTTTTACGCCGGATGCCCTTCCTGACGCAACTCCACATTACATGGAGAGTGGGCAGGGGTGGCCTTGAACCGGGAACATTCTGCTTCGAAAGCGATCTGGTGCCTAAAAGTGATCCAGCACCCAGGAGCCCAGTTCCTGGACCAGGCCAAGGGGATACCTATGTAATACCATGCTGTGGCAGATAGATGGATGCTTTCAGGAGATAAGAACAGACTACACGTTTATGTTGATCACTGCCAGTCCGGACCTGAAGCAGTTCTTTTAGGTGGTGGATGCGACAATGCGAGCTCCCAACGCATGGACAGCATGCGTTTCCACAGAAAGTGCATTTCCTGAATCGACAGGGATGCCACCTGGCACATCTCTGTACAGACACGGAAGGTACACAGCAATGAAGTGTCAAGTGTTCCCATAATAATGTGTTGCTGTTGCAACAGCCCTATACTGACTAAACTGACACTTTATTCTCTCATACCATCTGTCTGTGTGTGCTTCTGCAGTTGTTATTTTATATTATATGTTTTATTTGTAGTTGATATTTAAATTTCAACTGTTCTTATGGATGTAGGATTTTGTTTTATTGTTGCTCTATTATTTTATCATGTTGAACACTTTGTAACTTTTTCACTTAAAGTACTATAAAAATAAATACATTATTAAATACATCATCATGATTATTATTATTATTATTATTATATCTCAGGAACTGGTGAGTGCACTGTTTAAACTTTGGTTTCAATTTATTTGCAAATTTCAAGCTTCTATGTACTGTAATCAAACACTTTGTTCAAAACAGAAATGTTATCATGGTACACTCCAAAAATGTATTTTGTCAAAAGGTTCCATAAAATTGTATTAGATTAGTTAAAAGCAAAAAATATTAAGTTCATCTAAATAAATGAACTTGTATTAGGAAAAAAATATTTTGACTTAACAAAGACATGCATTTTAAGTAAACTGAAAACAAAAAGTTAATATAAAGTGCACAACTCACCTCATTCATTTTTTTGAGTGTAACAGTCAAAAACAACCAAATTCACCCACTACTCAGATCTCAATAATCACAAAGGGCAGAGATGAGATTTTGGGTTTAAATTACTGAGTTTGTATTTGCTCCAATTATGGATTTGTCCTTTGAATAACTGAAATTCCTGTTTTGATCTTTGGCCCTGATTAAATGATCCCTCGCTGTATTTCAGTGCCAGATTTTTTTTCCCATTGAAGAGATAACATAATGTTAAGAATCACAGTTTCTTTCAACTTGATGGAACAGAATTGACAAAAATCAAGATTATACAAAAAAAAAAATCCAAAAATCTACTTGCTGGAGCGGGGTGGGGGGTGTGAAATAGTATACCTTTGAAAACATTTGCTTGAATTCACTGATTAATCAACCCCTACAACAGTCAACGCTCTTCCTCCTTGTATAACTCATTCAAAGATGTGTCTTTTCTCCCATCCCTCCATTTCTCCTGGTCCTTCTACGCCTTCATTCTTCATAAGTGATGTAGAGCAAGCGCGCTCTTAGGGATGGGAGGAGAGAAAGAGAGAGTGTGTGCCGCATGGTGCAGAATAATTCAAATGCAACGGACCAGAGACACGGTTACAAATCTCTGTGTGCAACCGCCAACCCCATCAACGCTCGCAGTTTGTCAGTATCAGAGCGGCGGGAGGAACCGTTGACCTCTGCAACAAGGCAGGCATGGACTGTGTGTTTGTGCGTGTGCGTTAGGTGGTGCAAATATACCACTTCCTGGAGTTCATAGTTCACGCCTGAAATGGCTTATTAATTTGCAGTCAGTTAAGGGGTGGAGACACACAAAAAAAAAAAAAAATAAATAGGGGGGTGCAATCACTGAGGGAAGCAGAGCAGGGGCTGGATGCATCCAAACACACACATGACAATTAAACTGTGCTGGGATGGATCGTGGAAAACGCTGTGAGGTGTTACTGTGTGAAAGACCCTGCCGTCTAAGTAAATTTATGTAATGCTGATGTAGGATGGAGAGGTGAAATTATACAGCAGGCAGATGGAGTTAGATCACACCTCATTACATTATTTACACAGGTAAATTTATCAGTGGAGAATATTCAGGTGTCAGTGTGAACATGAGCCCTCACTAGCCACACCGCAGGGATCTGTCATACTGAGTGATTGACAGAAGCCTCTAAAAGAAGACAAATAAAACAGTGTATAAGCCAATTCTACTCCTTTGACTGCTCAAAACTTCTATCACAATACTCTGATGTGACCTTTACAGATATGATATTTATGAAAAGTTGGTACAGTTTATTTATTGCAAATCCAAATTTGAAAGGAAACGTTATTCCTGCACAGTCAGTTTTCACATCCACAAACTGAAAGTGGATTAACCTAATTGGCCAGTTTCACAAACCAACTACCTGCAAAATCGCTGTATCGCCTCCACAACTTCTAAATAGTGGACCCAGTGACATCGCGCAACATGTGACTGTGACATTCCACTGCCATTCCATGAGCATTTCAATTCTCCTTTATTGAATTTGTGTCAAGATGATTTAGACCAGTCTACACATATTGAAGGACTCGTGACCCAAAACCAATTTTATCATATGCCTTGTCCAATATATAGAACAGGTAGCTCAGTGGGATAAGGAGTTGGGCTACTAGTATGTTGACCTGGGTTCGATTCCCAGTTACGGTACCTGCTTGTATCCTTGGACAAGACTCGTCGTCTGCACTGTTCCAGCCCACCCAAATGTAAAAAGGTACCAGCCTTGGCTGGAGAAGTAACCTGCATTGGACTCGAGTCTCTTCCAGTGTGTCACTCTAATCCACTTCATGCTATGACATATGGGGAGAAGCACCAGTGGGGCCCATTGGTTCTTGCCCAATATGTTGGCATGTTTTTACTGTTCCTTTCTCAGTATATTTTAACTTGTCTGAAAAGTAAGTTCTTTCAGCTTCTCCCAATTTCAAGTTGGGGTCACCACAGCATATCCGATATGGATCTGCATGTTGATTTGGCACAAGTTTTATGCCGGATGCCCTTCCTGACGCAACTCCACATTACATGGAGAATGGGCAGGGGTGACCTTGAAACGGGAACCTTCTGCTTTGAAAGCGATCGCACTAATCGCTTGGCCACCGTGCTGCCCTGAGGGATGTCTGAAAATTAAAGTTTAAATACTAGTAGGGTAGTCAGAGAGCACATACCCGTTTGTGTCTCTCTTGAGCTTTTCTTTTTATCACTTTATTTTTGATTTTTTTTCTTATTTTGATCTCTTTTTTTAACATACTTAGATCCTGATTGCTGAATTTTGATCCTGATCGTTCACTTTTGATTTTGATCAGTCATCTTTGATCCTCTGCGGTAGATAGGTGGTTATTTTAGAGATGTGGGGATGGACAAGTTGTCTGCCTGGGCGGTTGCCATCCAGGACCCAGGGCGATTCAGTGGTGTCGTGGATGCAGTGAAGTGTGACATCAGCCCATGCTCCCAGACTTGACTTGATCTTTGATCCTGAGCTTTGATCCAATCCGAAAGAACAGGAAGTTGCACCACCAACACGAAGACCTGGGTTCGATTTTCAGTCATGCCACCTGTCTGTGTTCTTGGACAAGACACTTCATCTGCATTGTTCCAGTCCACCCATCTGTAAATGGGTACCAGCCTTGGCTGTGGAAGTAACCTGCGATGGGCTGGTGTCCCGTCCAGGTGGAATCATAGACTCTCATTCATTTTACGCCACGGAATCAGAGATAAACACCGGGACCAATGGGTTTCAGAGCCGAAATAGGACTTACTTGTACTTCTTTGATAATGAACTGTGATCCTGAATGCAGACCTTTGAGCTTGATCGCTCATCTTTGATCCTAATCTTTGATCTTCACACCTCATCAGGGAGATTACGCTTTTATGGCTGTCTGTCTTGCAGGATCAAAGCAAGTAACTTTGACAAATCAAAGGTTTGGTGGGTTTCATTCCTGATTGAGCAACGCATCGACCCTCGAAAAAACTGCTTGGCCTTTGACCATAAACCTCACACAAAAGAACAAGTTTGAAATAAAAATCAACTAAATTATTCCAGAATCTTAACAATGAAAATTCTTAAACAATAAAAAAAATCTTAAAAATGAAAAAACAAAAGAAATGAAAAAACCCTTAAAAACGTATGAATGCTTTGGATTTTATTCGTTCAAGGCCCGTTAAAGCACAGCTGTTTAAATATAAGGTTTACCCATTAGCAGTGTTTAGTGGGTGTCACCCTCCAACCTTATATTTTTAAAATTGAAAAATATAATCCCACAATTCCTAACATTTTCAACTGTAAATAATTATTTCATGTTTTTACTAGTTGTAAATAATGTAAATACCGGTTAAATACAGCATCAGTTCCATCTTTCACATGCATCACCTGCTGCTCCTCCTGCCCTCCCCACCTTCCTCTTCCTCCATGTTTTCCTCCTTCTTTTTATCTCCACCTCTCATCTTATTTTCCATCCATCTTTCTTCCTCTCTGATCCTGCACCCTTTCCTTACGCCGCCGCGTCCCATTTTTCTTTTACCTCCACCTCTCCTTCCCTTCCTCCTCTGCTTGCTGTCCATTCGTGCTCTTTGCTCTCCTCTTTGTTTCACCTCTGTTCTCCTTGCCCGTCCTTTCCTCTCCCCGGCCATCTGTTTATCCAATATGGCTGTCCCGTCTCAGCTGGGAGCTTTCCCGGAGAACAAGACTTCTAATACAGTTCCTCCTCAACTTAATGGCCCTCAGCTCTGCTTTTGCCATCCTTGCTACACGCAGAGAGACAAAACAGAAAAAAGAGAGACAGACGAGCACAAAAACCTGTCTGATCTCCCCCAAAATCTGTCCCTGGGTGACTAAAATAAACATCGAAGCCACATTTCAAAATGTCATGGGTATTTTCTTCCCTGCTCTGCTTTTATCAGGTGGACGGACTAAATATAGGTATAAAGTTACCAGCATTTATAAGAAGACCTCCTTATAATGAATCAACAGCATCACATATATTTGTGTTGATTTACAAAGCAATTAGAATACCAAAAATGTATAAAGAGAGGGGGCAAAGAGCCTTTACAGCATCTTCGATATTCTTTTGTAATTCTATAAATATATAACTGTGCACATTTGTTAAAGCTGTTTGGTTCAGTTTTCAAGTCTTTTTGATACTGAAGTTAAATTTTTTTTTTTTTTACCCTTGCCCCCTTCACTCATGATGTTTCTTTTCTTTCTTTAAAAAAAATTGAGTTGTCATATGTGTCAGCAGGCACAAATCAGACATGATCAATCTGACTGATTTGAAAATGTTATATAGAGTATGATGTCATCGTGGTTCAGTTTTTTCCAAGATCAGCAGGATTTTTATTCATTTTTTTTCTCTTTTTCTCAAAGAATTCCTTAACATCAGGGGCAGATTAAAGTGGCCAAGGATCCCTGAGCTACACTTGTCTCTGCCTACTAATATACTGTTATAATCCCAGAATCACTCTAACAAATGAAATGCCATATTTACTTAATCTAGTTATGTCAACTGGTCCCAAAAAAAAAACTTAAATGAAAACATAACATACAATTAATTGTAACAATTTATTACAATTTGGTTTCCCATTTAAACAACCACGTTTTGTAGATACGGTTGCGATAACTAGATTAAGTAAATGTAGCATTTAATTTATTCGAGTGGTGTAGGCCAAAGGTACCAAATTAAAATAGTGCAAAGAGCCCTTTTTACCACTTTAAGTACATAAAAATATGTGAAGATGTCAGACTTAATAACAGACTTTTTTAGTGATGGTCAAAAAATATTCTACAATATTTAAATTTTCATTTTAATAAACATAAAATTATTTGCATTACCCAGAAGTGCGTCAGTTCCCATCATGGAATGGAGCAGTTGTTGCTATTTGTTATTATTTGGTAGTGAAGGTATTTGTTATTTTGTGTCATATTTTCTTTGTGTTAGTGTTTCTTTTAAGTGCATTCTCTGAAAAATGTGGGGAACCCTGGTCTTAATCTCAAGTAAGCCTGTGCCTTCATGCAAAGAAAAACAGACTCATTTTTGACACTATGGCCTCTCTTGCTGCTAAAATCCCAAGTCGGAGACATAATAAGTATTAATCTACTGATCATGGTTGACTGATCAATCTGGATCAAGTAGTTATTATCCATGAGCTTCATACTAGTCAAGTGACTGAGATATTTTAAGAAGGCTAAACTACTTTTTTAAAAATAAAAATAAAAATGTGGTGCATTACTCCATGCACCATCCAGCAGGTAGGTCACGCATTGTTGAGGACCCTAGCGGCTGGAGAAGGCCAAGGGGACTCCCACATTTCACCTGGTTCTGACTGACGGATGGTTACTTTCGAGATGTGGGGATGGACGGGTTGTTGTCATTCAGGGCCTGGGGCAGTTCCATGGTGTCGTGGATGTGGTGACATGCCACAGCAGTGCATGCTCCCAGACTTGTCTTGATGAAGTCAACCCATTTTCCCCAATATAAACTTTTTCCCAACCAAGCCAACACTCATAATTCAAAATTACCAAATAAATAGCAGCTCTTGAGTTACAGTGTCAGAGGAAAACGGCTGCATAGTGTGAAAATAAAGGCGATTTGAATGATGCCAGATCTTATGGATCCATTCTTTTCATCATTCTTTATTTATTTTTTTAAATAGGTGGGCATGTACCCTCTGTCCTCCCTGATTCCTACACCCATGGTTTACATCCTTTTTACCTTGACTCTAAAGTAAAAAAAAGGGAAAATTTTAAACAAGTTTGTCGGTTTATCATCAAATAACTTTAGTAATGCACAATAATGCTGCAGTATAAAGCACTGCATCACGTGTGTAGGTGGATTTGTCCTCCAAAGTGTCTGAAATGTTGGCGCCTCTGTAAACTTTAAAGCCTTTTCTCATGTGATGTTTTCCGTTGCTTCATCAACCTTTGTTGTGTTGACAAGAGCCACAAAAGCGGCCACCATCCCAACACTGGACACACATCCTTTTTTATTAAAAGGTGCAGAGAGGAAGGGGGGGTGGTGTTGTGCGGTGAAAAGGGAGTCGCATTAGGAAGGTGTGATGTAAACACATGAATCATCAATAGTCCCGATCGGCCCGCTCTAATCTCCCTCCTATTGTGTTTGTGGTGGGAGTCAGGGCGGCCATCCCGCCGCTGGAACAATGGAGGAGAGGAGGACCGTGACTCACCTCTCACGCACAAACATGCCAACAAAACTGAGTGTGAGAGGGGTGAGTCATCGGCAGCACCACAAACGTGAACATCTAGTTATCCTGAGAAAGCCATCTATACTGTTTTCACCAAGAAAGCTTTCATTTTTTTTCATTTGCAAAATTCTCACAAAGTTCGCTTCTATTGTTATTTTACTTTCCTCAACAAGGCTAATTTAATTTATTGGCATTTATGCACCTGTTTTGTATAGATCTGTCAATTTACTTTTGTTGTTGTTTTGATTTACAAAGCCCTTGGGGATTTTTTTTCTTATTTCATATATACACATTAGGCATATTTTGCCCTCCAAAGTGAGTTCTTTACCTTTTTACCATGGAATTTTTATGGTTATTTGTAATCACTGAGCAACTAAATTTAGCTCAACAAATTGTGAATGCCATCACGGTCTGACAAACTAGTCTTTTTTTATTTCTAGAAAGCTCAAATATAGCTTAAATATACTTATGCTACTGTGGTATTTAAAAGTGATTCCAAAAATACAAATTTTTCTGATTTAGTGTGTCTAAAACTTTTTAAAATTAATGAAAAACTGATGAAAATATTTTGAAATAAATCTAAATAAGTAAAATGTTAATTTATATAAATATAAATCAGCAAATTGCATTTTCTAAGAATATTAAATTGGATTTAATCATATTTTTATAATCATTTCATTTTTGAGGATCATCTGCAACTGTCTTTGTCTTGTCAAGTACTCGGAAGCACACCAACAAATAAATTACTTTTAAATTTTTTAAACAAATATGAAGTTTGCAACTTTATAACTAATTAGATTCTGTAATTAAATAAAAAAATGACTTTTTATTTTTATTGGCATAGGAATTGTTGATTATAATGTTGACCTGTTTACGGAAAAAATTGATCAAACTTTATATTTTAGCAAAATTCATCTGTGCCTAAATCCTTGACACAGTATTTTACAGATATTTATATATTATTAATTCAGCAAGTGTTTGTCGTCTGATTTAGAGATTTATTACTTTTGCCATGAAAGTCTGAGTTTTTGATAAATATTTCTCCCTCAATCTCTCTCTCAAATTTTAACAATAATAATAATAAAATCAAAAACAGTATTGTTATTGCATTGCCTTCTGACAAACCTCATGCCACCACAAAGGAAAATCATTGCAAAAGCACTACATGCATTGGGAATAGTATTCTTTAAATTGTGTTAAATCATTTTGGGTGGATTTTTCTTTGAGACACAAAGTTGCCTGGTTGATGTTTTGGCACCAGGACGGGCGAATGAATTCATGCCAGGGAGACATGTGGAAGACGGCGAGCTTTGTGCCAAACAAATGCCGCTGACAAAGGCACATTTGTCTGTAGTATGCTAGTGGTATTTGTATTTCTGATGCGCGTGTTATACGTCACACTAGATGCCACTGATTCTGGAACGCTGGCATACTATCTAAAATCACACGCTGTCGCAGAATTATGCCGCTTTGGTCGGTTCATTGCAAACAGGGTACAGTCAGGAAACTAGCACAAAGCATAATTGGCACTCAGGTACCATCACTAGAGGGCATTTACAGAACCTGACGTATTTGTCGGACGAAAAACATCACCAGAGACTCAGCTCACCCAGGGTCAACACCTTTTCATCCTGTTGCTCAGGTCACTGAAAATACACACTTCCAGATTCCACAAAAGTTTTTACCCAAGTGCCCTTAAGGAACATAACTTTTAACCTTTATACTATAAATAAGTGCAATAAATGAAAATATCCTGCATTTGTCCAATAGTATCTAAAATGTCCAATAATTTCATTCAATAATATCCCAATATTACAGTTTTTATCAGCATATAATGCACTCACTGTTGAATACCCTCTTTCTTTGTTATACTTACTGTTGCTTCCTGATTTTTTTTTTAAATGGGTCATAATGCGTCTGTGCAATTTTCTGTTATTTTATGTATCAATGGAGACACTTAAATTCATTGTACAGCTGTGCAATGACAATAAAGGCATTGAATCGGATTGAATTGAAAACAAAGATCAAATACTCACTTCATTGTGAAAACCCACTGTAAACACTTTCTGTTTTATGTAATCATATACACTCAACTCTTTCCCGCTTAATTTGTATCAAGTGCATTTTCCAGCAATGAAAGGAACCAATGCTCATTTTCCT
>OMMV01029222.1:12775-30421 GCA_900302635.1 Chatrabus melanurus
CGGGGGGGCTAACCTCCCGGTAGCTCGGGCTGTCATCGTCAAGCAGCACAGGCCCCGCGTTTACCGACTCCTCCTCTTCCTCCAGCTGTGACGTCACGTCCTCTGGGCACATCTGGTGGTCGATGCCATTCTGGCTCAAGTTGCAGTGAACAGCTGCGTTGGGTGAGAAGGCAAAGACAGATGAGGATGGAAAAAATATAAGAAGGTTAAAAACAGAAAGTTGTGATGCATTATGAGCCCCTCAGTGGATTAAAAGTTATCATAATTGAAATTATTTTCACTACATACATCTTTATGGTGCCTTATATATATAAGCAGAAATGATTTCTGAACAGTCTCTTCTTTGTCCTTATGTTATCGTTCTGATTGCAAACTGAGTGTTATATTGCACAGGTTCCACTAGATGGCGGCAGACGCATGTTGCTGGAAAACCATTAAAGCTTCTTTCATTTCATGTAATCTTCACAGTGAAATCAGTAAAAAAAAAACGAAAACAACAAGTGCACACATAAACTGAAACTAGAAATGTATAAACAGGCCAAAATGTTCAATAATTTTATTTTGCAATATTTTGCCTCCGGAAACGACAAAGGAGGGTGGAGGTTATGTGATCTGTGTAATGTGGGGAGAGGATCCTTGGGTTAGCAAATATATATTGACATTTTGAGCCAGATTTGGATCCGATTTAAAATATTTCCTTTTATCTCTTTGTTTAACATTGTAAGAGATGTGTTCCTTTGATGTCTTTCTGGGTTGTTCAAGAAATGGCCTTGTGACATCACAAAGAGCTGTACGGACACCCAGAAGTCTGAGTTTTACGCCTCCTGAAACGGTAAATAGGAAACAAGTCAAGTAAGTTTGGTCATTGTGATGTCACAAAGAACCTTTGCCCTTGGTAGTGTTTTGTTATTTCTGACATTGAAGGGAAGGAGGTTTTGTGATCGATGCTGTAGGCTTTCTGTCTGCAGTCGAGGCCTGTCAAAAATGGTGGATGGATTTTCATGAAATCTTGTGGAAAGATGATTTTTATTTATTATATTTCAGCTGTGGGCTGTTCTATTTCAGATCATTTTTTTTATAGACAGGGTTCAACAATGCTACGTTAAAAAATAATTTAACAGTACACACACAATGTTCTTGATTTTACCTCAACTCTTATCAAACAGGTGATATAATTGGTGGCATTTGTTTGTTTGTTGTCAGAATTACTTGTAAAAGTTTTTGTCAATCTCCACAAAACATTGTGTAATACTCAATGTTATCTATAAGAACAATTAATTGTGGGTCAGGATCTAGGTTCGGATTCTCGATCAGTTCTTTTCTTTCATTTACATACAGTGGATATCGAAAGTCAACACACGCTTGGGCTTTTACACATTTTAATTTCTGTATGCCGTTTTGAAAGAAAATAAAAGGATAGAGGCTTCTCTATATTAAAATTTCTAAAATTATCCTCTTTAAACTCAAACCGAAAACAAATCTCTATCACAGCCAAAGAAGAATGTAACTCCTTCAGAGTTGTTATGAATGTCTTGGTGGCTTCCCTCACTCGTCTCCTTCTTGCACTCAGTTTTTGAGACCTGCCTACTCCAGACAGATTTACATCCAGTACCATACTGTTTGTATTTCTTAATAATTGATGTGAATGAAGTCCGAGACATATTCAGTAACTTGGAAAGGTTCATGTTTCCATCCCCTGACTTGTTGAAAGAAAACTGGCTGTAAAAGTCATAATTTACTTGTGTTACACTAAAGGGCCTTTACTTATGGAAACCAATATTTTGGCTTTGAACTTTAAATCCACGTCAAATTCTTAGAAAACTGGCTGCAAAGTTCAGGTGTCAGCCAGCCTGCAGGAAAATAAAAGGTTTCAATCCACTGTTTCAGATCTGACTCCAGGTGATTTCATTGCATCAAAGGCTTTGTTAAAAAAAAAAAAGAAAAAAGAAAAGTTCTAGCATTTCCTCAGTGATGTGATTAGAGTGTTTTTTCGTCGTCACTCTTTTAGTCTCGATAGACGGCCTGTCCAGGGTGTACCCCGCCTCTCGCCCCGTGGCCGATGGGATAGGCTCCAGCTGTGACCCTTAACTGGAACACGCGGGTTTAGAAATGGACGGCTATTTCACTCTCGTCAGGCAGTGATGTCAGCACAGCAGCGACAGTTCGCGGCGAGCTGCAGCTGAAATAGGCCGTTTGTCATCGAGCAATCTGCCCACGTGTTCCCAGAAACACTGCCAGCTCATCTTTATGGAGCGACAGCCATGAAGCCTTTCATCACACCTACAGGCTGCCGTGGCGTCTGCCGGGGTTTAAATGTCAGAGCACAACTTTGAAAAAAAATAACAACGTGTGAAAGTGTCAAATTATTAACGTGAAAAACAGGAGATCAGCGAGGAAAGTGTCGGGATGATGGAAGTGCTGAGAGAAAGTCGAGGGTGCTATAATGACATTAAATGCTGCACAGCAGCGCGGCATTCATGATTTTTGTATTAATTTGTTTGGTTTGGTTGGTAATGTCAATGACACTTTACACCAGTTTGACAACTTTTTACATGGCAACCGACAGCAAACTTGCTGTATGTCAAAAGGGCATAGTACAGCAAACCCTTCATGATATTAATATTGTAACCAACGCGAGCCAGCATGGCGATAGGAAACATGATTAAAACACATTTGACGTTCTTTTCTGAGGCATATGTGACCCAGTATTACCATCATCATGAATATCCTATCCTTTCAGTTCGCACCTAATTTTACATATGTCAACTGTAGTGCTCTTTGTGAATCAGACAGGCTGCACCGAAAATACCGATTGATCTAAAATAAAATCAAATTTAAAAAAATAATGGTGAATGTAAGGCCAAATATATACTACTATCAAAACAGTAGTAAATGAAAGTTTTTTTTAATTGATTTGTTGAGTAAACTTTTTTTGCCTTTCAGCTACAGCCTCATACCAATAGGGGGTGCTGTAGCCCCCTCAGCACCCCTACTTCCAACATCCTTACTGCAACAGCAAATGCCACTGGCCTACTGTATTTTCTATATGTCATACCAGAGTATTTGTCCCAGCGGTTAAAACATGCGTCATGAAGAGGAAAAAACATATATAAGACGTATCGGTATATAAGTTGCATTTATTTTTGAAATATGGTGCTACCACTTCATGCATTAGCTTAATTTTTCCAATGTTAACGACACAGACAATAACTTACTTCATTGGAAGATACAGAGTTTTAGCGTTTTGCACAGATTTACGTATATTAAAACAGGAAGCCCTGGCTCTGATAGTAGCTTAAAATGGTAACTTTTTGAGAGGTTACAGATTAATTCCTCTCTGTAAAAATCACACATTATTCACGTTGACCTGATTGAAACTGGGTGACTCTGCAGTTAAATAATCCATCTCTCACTACCTGTCTTTTCTCATTGTCAAAGATAAAACATCTGGTTTCTCCTTGTCACTGTGGCAGGCGGTAAAAGTTGAAAAATTTTAACTTTTGACAACAAGTGCCATCGTGGTGTATGGTTGCCACGCTCACAGCCAGTCGTGGCATGATTTTCCCTCCCTCCCCTTAACAACTAAAAAAAAATAAAAAAGTGCAACTCATACTTCAGAAACACAGTAAATATATTTAGTCAATTCGAAAGTTGATCTATTGTGAGCACAATTTACCACACAAATCTAACAAACAAAACTTGGCATTAAGGTCTGTGCATCACTTTTCCAAGGAAAATTTTACATATACAGAAAGGTTTTTACTTGTCCATTGGTGTGTGCGACATGGCATATGTTTGAATAATTTAACCTTAGACTTTGCTTAAGAAAAATCAACATTTTAAATGCCATGTGCCATGCATACATGTTTTGACTTAACTCAGGAAGCATGTGCACTCAAAACTCTGGCTTACTGGTTCAGGGAAAGGTCCAGATTCCATCCCAACCACAAAACACCCTAGCAAATGGGCTGTAACTAAGTTGATACAATTTCATTTTAATTGAACCATACCCATCTGCCACATCAGGAAACCTTGACCTTGATATTTTCTGATTTATCTATGCATGAAAGCTGAGAGAGAATTCAATTTTTTCCATAATTATAACAGAACTACATGTGCAAGTTGAGATTTTTGACTAAATATCCCAAAAATAATTGACGCTTTGGAATATAAGGTACTGAGCCAATAAAGTATTATTTGTAAAGACCATATGTTTGTGTATGTGCAAGTTTGCATGTACCTCATAGTAAATATACACATTCAGTGTATAATCAGTGTAGAGTATGTGCATAATAGATAAAGATCAATTTTGAGCAGTTAATTAAACTAATTGCTAGGTGTTTTGGAGTTATTCTATCCATTTATTTAGTCAATAACACATAATATTATTTGCTGTTACATGTCCACAGAAATTCTGCTATATGGCCTCCAGCTTGTAAATCATAGTGTGTTGTATATTATTTGACCAGTAGCTGTCAGTTGTCTCTAGTGAGCTGTTAAATGAAGCTTCAAGTCATGAAGCTTTTAGTGAAGCAACTGGCTGGACGTCTAGGTTTCGACACCATACGGCAAATGAACGAGTTCAGTTACCTTTGATCAGCTTTCTGTGCCACATATTTGACCATTTACCATGGTCCATCTCATACTGTTGTTGTGTAAGCATGCATGCTAGCTCACATCAAGACAAACACGCAGCCTGAAACAGGTATGGCATTGTCAAACCTAACCCTGCCTGTGCATCAGCCAAGTAGGAGATGATATAGTTGGAGCCCCATCCAGGGGCAGTCTTAGAGTCTCACCCACTTAAAGCTACAGCATCTGGGGATAAGCTCTGCCCCGATGGGCCTCAGGGTCTGAATAGGACTTACTATTTCATAGGAAAAAGTTATTGTGCAAGGCTGTATCGTCTTCTCTGACATACGGAGAAGATTAGAACTCACAACAATCTATCCCGATGCTCTTACAAGAAAAAAAAGCAATCACTCCCAGGAGGTAGACATGAGTTTTTGACCACTGCCGCAGAGGACCAGTAACCTGTCCTTCTGCGTTCTGGCTACGCTCCAGATTTCACTCGCCACCATTCCAAAGGTGGGTAGAAATCTAAGCTATGTTTACATTATATTTTGCACACGTCTCTTCCATTGTGCATGTGATGTGTTGTGACAGTCTTTTACGAAGGAATGCATCATGCTACACCAAACCTTTTGTAGTGCAGCCAAAGAGCGTAGCTTCGGGCAGGGATCATGCTCACAGAGGACAATGTAAACATGCGTGTTGGAATTTCCAGAACGGAGAAACAACACAGTTTCCCGTCAACACTATTTAAAAAAAAAAAAAAAAGAAGCTACTTGAGGAAATGTTAGAATACTGCTGCAGGGAACTGTCAAGAACCATACTGGAATGCCAGAGATATTTTAAGCTGTAAAGTTATGAATAATTAAGGATGTGGTCTCTTTGAGTGACAGCTACGTGTGCTGGGGGTGACTAGTCCATATTCCGAAGGTCCATTGGTCCGAAAATTGTTAAAAATGGTTATATGCAGTTCAAACTAGAATGGTAGGAATTAAACCTTTTGCATCATGCTATGGGCCTGTGGTGCTACAATCTATTGAATTGAGTGACAATTTGGGTCAAATTACGGGTATTTTTTGCCTATTAGGGCGGGTCCCTTAAAAGTAACTAACTAATCGTAACCCTAACTAACTAACCCTAATTTTCGGACCAATGGACCTTAGGAATAATGACCCATCCCCTGTGCCGGGTCCAGCCGCTAGCGGTGGCTGCTAGCTGCTGTGGCGTCCACCGTGTTTGTTCTATCTGACCGTTTTATTACAAATATCTGTGGTAATATGGCTCGCCGTGTGGTTAAATGTACCAACCGACGAATGGACCATCAGTATTTCTGTTGAGTGAAATTATAGTGTTATTTAATTTGGATGTGAATGCCGTTAGCACTAATTAGCGGGTATCGACAGCTTGGTGACATTAGCTACGTTGATGGTGCCATGGTTACTGAGGCAATATGCTGGTCACAGTTTTTTAATACCCGTTATGAAAGCCACCACCCACGCTGCAAAAATATGCGATAATTAAACACCCGAACCAGGGTGAGCTTGTTAGCCTGAGCTAACTTGGTAACTATGAGATAGGCGGGCGTGTTCGGGCTTCATTCGTCGCCGGCGTTGCCCCACACTCCACGTCTTCACCCATTTATAGGTCGGCCAGTATTCAGACGGAGTCAGGCACTGCCACTATGGCGACATCCAGAGCCGCCCCATTTGAGCTTCAAACCCACTCTTCAGAAAACCCGTGGGCGTCACAGTGGGTTTATCCATTATATAGACAGTCTATGTGGCCAGTGTTAATGTCTACGCCGTTAGTCATGTCCACAAAGGCAACACACTCAGGTTTATCGATTAAAGCTGATCTTTTGTAACCTCTGACCTCACTGGCGATGCTATAAACTCTGTCGCCAGTATAAACACACATGACAACAACAGTGCGTCTCCCTGTTGCACTTTTATTAAACCCATGCAGCTGACATCACAGCTTAACACACCTTGAATTGCCAAACTGACAGGTTTTTTTCCCTCAGCATAGCTTTGTCTCAACGCCCAATAAAAACCTTCGGTGGCCTTTTTAAACGCGGACAGAATGACTGAGGGAGCCAGGGCTTAAAACAAAAAGCCCGACTTGAGATGCACGGCACGAAGCGTCGCTCGATCCCTCCCACCGCCTCCCTCCTCTTCTCCTCGAGCCGACTCTGTTCATGACTGAGTGCAACCAGTTTATGGGAGGAATGAATTATACATCCTCTCTGAGCAATGCCACACCGCCGCTAAATGGGCGGATGACATGACAGGTTGGAGAGGAGGAGAACGGCACGGAGCGGATGGACAGTTGCATTGCGTTCCTCCTCCTCCTTTAAGGGATGATGGGTGCATGGATGGAGGGACAGTAGATATATAATATATATAGGCAACAGTTACTATAAATAGCATGGTTAAAAGCTTCCCTCTCTGACATGCGCCGTGCCTCACTCGGGAAGACAGAGGCGAGGAAAGATGTCTTCCTTCTCCCACTCACTTTCCCCCCACTCACAGATAGATGAAGGAAAAACAAGCGGCGCAAAAAACAAAGAACTCATGTTGAAATGCTAAAAAAAACCAAAAAACGGATTAGTCTGGTTTAGAGTTGTCTCTATGAAATTACTGCACGTTTTCATCATAGACTAAAAATAATGGGCAAACCCTCCGTGATGTCACCCATAGGTTTTCTGAAGAGCGGGTTTGGTGCCGCGTTCATGACATATCGTAAAGTCAGAAATTACGAGCTCCAACTCGGAAAAAACTATTTGAACGTGTGGTTGGGTTGGATTTTTTGCTCGGAAACTTGGGCGGGAATTCAGTACTCCGATTTGTCCAACTTGACGTAATAAGAACTACAATCATGGCGTCCTCAGTCATGCCCGTTGAGACAGTAATGTTACAAATGCCATTTAATTACTTTTAACAAATGATTTACTTTTGTCTGTGATATGTTTGCATTATTTATATATTAGTGAAGTTGCCAGTGTTATAGTTTTTTGCCAAGATGTCTGCAATAACTGATACCGTCACTAAGACCACACTAAAAATAGAAATACCATCATCTGACCCATTTTCCGTCTTGCTCATCCGCAGCAAGCAGCTGTATTCACTTATTTATGTGTTCCTTGTAAAGACATCAACGAAGCTCAAATATGTTCCTTGTGTGCATCCCTATTGTTTTCCGAGTTCATCAAGTGAACACACGCTTTTCGGAACTCGTAAATTTCCAACTTGGGTTTTCCAAGCTTACCGTCGTCGTGAACGCAGCATGAAGCTCAAATGTGGCGGCTCTAGATGGCGCCATCTTGGCAGTGCCTGACACCCAACCAACTTAGGAATGGGGTAGAGCACAGGCAAAACCAGGGTGACCTGGGTGGGGTGAATGAAGCCCAAACAAGCCCACATATGTTGAAGTGACCAACCTAGCTCAGGCTAACAGGCTAAGTGACCTTGGTTCGGGTGGTTGATGAACACATTTGGGCTGTGGGTCTTAAAAACGGGTGGTTTGCATGTGGGTATTTAAAAACTATTACCAGCATATTGCCTCAATAACCGTGGCACCATCAGTGTAGCTAAAAATCGCCAAGCTTTCAACACATGCTAATTAGTGCTCACGGTGCTAACATACCAATTAAATAATACTACAATTTCACTCAGTGGAAATACAGGAGCACAGACTTCTTACATGGTACACAGTAAGCCACATTATCTCAAATATTTGTAATAAAATGCTCAGAAAGGACAAACGCAGGCAAGTCCATAGCAGCTAACAGCTACTGCTAGCGGGGCCCTCAACCCGGCACACTAGCTGTCACACAAAGCATCCAGGCGCCTAATTATTCGTAACTTTATGCCTTAAATTAGCTTAAACTGATGAGTTATAAAAATAAAATAAAAATCATCCCCCCATACAGTTATTTTGAACGGAGAAACTAGTTCTAGAGACCTAACCTTTTTTGTACCAGGCTGTAAAATCTTTATTTCTGCTGTGAAGTTGGACATTCTATGGGTACTGATTCGCTTTTGGAGCCAACCTCAAGAGGCCATTCATAGAACTGCAGGTTTTGGCATTTCTACAATTATATTGGTATCCCAACTCCTTATCCCATCTTTATGGATCTGACTCTACTTTCAAGAGTTCATCGGCTTGTAGTTGAGTGTTGGACTTGACCAGCATCAGGTCTACAATGAAAATTCAAGTTTGCTCCATGTAACTATGAAGGCAAAGATCTTTTTTTCCCGGCTGACTCTCCGAGCACAGTGGATTGTTTGTGAATGTAATTAACTGTATGATTCAGAAGCAAACGTTTCTACACTGTATGCATGACGGCTCTGTTTCTTTTTCCTCGTTCAAGGACGTTTATCAAGATTTAAAACCAATTATGATCCACTAATGGACGTAAAACAGGATTGGAAGGATGTGAGTGCATTCTGTCCCGACAAAACCATCTGTGCCACCAGTGCCCTTTAAAGAAGGAGTTTGAAGAGGTCTGGCACCAAACTTGGCAACATATCAGCAAAATCACATTTCTGCTCATCCTGTTTTTTTTGTACATTAACTGCAGCTTGATGCTGTGGCAAAAATAAAAATAAACCAAATTGCATCACATCCCATTCAGGAATGAGTAATTGTATAAATTGGCAGGCGTTTTTCCACATGGCTGGTCTGTTTCCTCCATCTGTCGATGTTCAAACAGCGCAAGATGAAAAATTTACCAAAGCAAATGGAAGATAAAAATGACTTCCTCTATTACTATTTTCATGCTCCATTGATTCTTAGCAGGTCGGCTCCAGACAAAATGAGCAAATCTAACAAACCTACGCAAAGTGTAAAGTGAGTATACCGATTTCCAAATTACGAACAAATGAGAGCGTCTGCCCAGCCGTGAGCCTCCTCGTCAGCAGGGGGCAGAAGATGTTACACGCATAAAGCGCAAACTAGTATTTAAGGATAGAAAAAGGAAGAGAAGCGCATGACCTGCAGTAAAAATAGTTGTGAACAAGAGCACTAATATGAAGTCACATACCTCTCTTGGAGTGGTCACATGACCTTTGATTTTGGGTGACCTTGAAGGGCCAAATTCATTTAGAACAGCTATATTGAGGAAATGGTTAAACATACTTATCAAGTCAAGTCAAGTGTGAGAGCACACGCTGACGCCGTGCTTATCCGCATCAGCAACACCACAGAATTGCCTTGGGTCCTGGATGGCAACCACCGAGGCAGACAACCGGTCCGTCCCCACATCTCTAAGATCTATCTGCCGCAGCCAGGTGACGCGTGGGCGTCCCCTTGGCCTTCTCCAGCCACTGGGGTCCTCAACACTCAGGCTGTCGTGGCTATCCCTCGGGATTCGAGGATGATGGTCCCCTAATCTTTGGTGGTCTGGTGGACCCTGAGATGGTTGAAGAGTCCCAGTCTTGTTGCACACTATTCGATTTGGAGATGCCTGGGCATGAATTCATTTAACATGGGGATGTCATTGCACGCCAACAAACACACGGTCCGTGACAACTCTGCGACCAGGTTCAATGGCAGGGAGTCCCCGACAATTGGGGTTCAAAGATTTGCTGCAGCCATCTTCCGCTTTCACAGCCGTTGGGTGTCCCGATGGATTCCACCTCTTCCGCCTGATCCACCATTGAGGACTTAATTTACTAGAGCCCATTTTGCCGTTGTGTTTTCAGGGTTCCTATTGAGCCTTCACAGCTACCGTAGCAGCCAGGGATCTGAGGATACCACCATACTTCGCCCCAATAGGCAGCCCCTTACTTGATCTGTTGCCCAGGTGCCATGATGGGGACGCGGGGTTGGACCTTTGGCACCCTACACTCAGGCACTGGATCATGCACAGAGAAAAAGACCGCATGGCCAAAATGTCAAAGCATATTTTTTTTATCTATACAAGCATATCTATGGTTACTATTAAACACTAATATGAAGTCATATATCACCTTTCTATTGGTCACATGGCCTTTGACCTTGGGTGACCTTGAAAGGTCAAACTCCTTTTGAATGGCTATTCCTAGGAACTGGTTAAGGATACATTTGTGGTTACTATTAAACACCTATGTGAAGTCATATCACCCTACTCTTGTATACTAAAATACATTAAAACAATAGTACAGTATTTAGTAAGGACAAGCAACAGTGGCCTCTAGTGGACACCAAGACCCTGCAATTAGCAACAAGGCTTCACAAGCAATGTGATAGGCATGTCTTTATTTTATGTTATGGTCATTGTGCATGTTAAAGATGCCAACATGGCCCAAAATAGAAGGTTCACTGGTCCTCACCTGTATCTATCAGAACCCAAAACGCCAGAGCTGAATATGCATTAGTTATTTACAGAATTCTGGCAGACCCACTCACTCACTGCCTGAGTCCATTAATCCTCTGCTATCCCTGTAATTGCAGGGAATAAAAACCGTGTGTCCAGCTGGCTTGTTTTGAGTTTTTCTACATGGTTTCTGGCATTGTTCCATCTTTATATACACTCATGTCACTTATGCTAATTTCTCCGTCTTACGCTGCAGACACGAATAGAACTGACTGCGTGAAAGTCATGTAACGAGTTCGGCAGCCAGCGAGACTCTCTGGAGGCGCTTAATTCACCTCGACATCCTATCAAAAGTTAACTGTGCTCAGACTTCACAGGCTGGCCTGTCTGACCCGGGGGCTCAATCAGCTACGATTGGTTGGTCTTCTGTCAAGCCGCCGCGGACGTGCGCCGCTTTGAATGCCTCCCAGGTGCAGAGCGAGGGAGGAATAGAAAGATGAGGAGTGAGACATGGAAGGATGAAAAGAAACAGGCAGGGAGAATGACAAATAAAATGAGAGTGAAATGACCCACTTTTCAGCAAACACTTGGGAGCTAAATATAACTAGTGTTCACTTTGTCCCACCGTGGCGCTTGTATCCCGGGCATGGAGCTGTTAGCGCTCGGCTTCAAAGGCAGCGAATAAAAGGGCTGCAAAATAGACTGTCTTAATTCAGAGCGTGAGTAATAGCTATAAATATTTGATAAGAGATACGAAGTTCCTCCCTTTGGCAATCACAACAGAAATATTGCTGGTGTAGAGAATTTCTCTGGGTCTGAAACACTAAATCAGCTTCTCAGTTCAAGCTTTCAGCATTTTCCTCATTTTACATAAAGTTAAGTATATCGATCCTGGAGTTGGCCTACCAAATGTAGACCTGGGTTCGATTCCCAGTCACACTACCTGTCGGTGTGGCCAAGACTCTTCATCTGCAATGTTTCAGTTGACGCAGAGTGAAAATTTAGCTTGATGTGGTCTAGGCTCCAACCACATCACTCCCCGCAGATTAAACTTGCAATATTGGGAAGTGATGATAAGATATCCAAATTATTCACCCAAAACTACATGAATTCGGAGCCCAGAATTAATGGGCGAGGATACTACCTGGTGGACTGTTATGCATTGGCGTTGCACCTTTCGTCAGTGGTCACTCCTGTCAAGCCCGTTAGCTACAAGGGGAATATTACCTAATGAATTGTTATTGAGGGCCTATAGCACCCCTTTGCTACGCCGAGTGCAGACAGCAATGTTAATGCAGTGGTAGCAGCAGTTGACAGCAGAGGGGAAGAGCTGGGAAGTGCGTCTTAAATAGCCCGCCTTATTTGCAGGAAGTGATTGGAGGTTATGTGGAGAGTGAGGCATGATGAGCGAATGTGCAGGAAGCCAGCTCGAGTCGTCTGCCAGAACTAGCTCACAGGGTCGCTCCATTTAATCCATTTTGTTTCTTAATTGTGTTTTTGGGGGAAAAACATGAAATAAGCCAATCAAAGGGTCACCGATCTGCAACTGCTGCACTACTACTTAGATGGTGGACTCAGAAGTGAGAGGTTTTCTGGCAAGGAAATGGATGTGCACGCAAAATGTCAAAGCACATGAGCGGGTGCAGCTCCCTGAGATGAAGCATTTGAATGCATCCTGTAACACCTTTTCCTCCGGTGATGACCCGATCCCCTCTATATCCCACCAGGACCAGACTCACCCCCACCCCACCCCCACTGCACCTGGACACTGTAGCCAGCTGTGTCTTGGTGCTCCCTGCCTGTGAACGTGGAGAGGAAGAAAGCGCTCAAGTACACAAACTAGAACGTGTACGCTGGGCCTGAAATAACAAGTGCGCTAGTTGGAACCTAGCAAAGACACTTGCACTGCGCTGTGCGCTGCTTTGGACCGGGTGTAAAAGCCCATTCACACACTGACGATTAGCCCGCCGTTTGCCAACAGAGAGTGAAATGTTGATTAACGTCGACCACCGCTGAGGTCCGCCAGACTCCGCAGGAGCCAAGTCAACATCAGTAGGGCAACGCTGACGTTCGTCGTGGCAGCAAGAGATGAATTCACGAGACCTGAGCTACTACGCCACTACTGCGCTGTCTGCCTCGGCCGGCCTCCACTGGCCACCGTCGGAGGTCATTCGGTTCCTGGAGCCCGGAGAGGGTGGACAGCCTGGAGAGGCTGCAACAGGAGTGTGAGCTTGAAGTCCTTGAGGTGGCGGGTGATGAGGTCACGTCAAGTTTGTATGGGCTGTGTTGCGTGGCGTCTCGGGCATTGGGTCGGTGATCGGTGTGACCAGGCTGCACTGCTGCTCCGCAGAGTGTGCTTGCTGGTGTGCCCGCCCTCTGACGGCGAAAGTAAAACTGCGTCAGGGTGGGTCGTGGACCGTTGCCGGGCATTGGACTCCGCCGGTGCGGCATTGACCTGCGTTGAAGACAGAAATTTTGGACCCCTGGAGAGAGAGCCTTCTCCGGCATTTCAAAGAGATCTATGAGAATCTGCAACATCGGCCAGCGTCAGCCACGTCACATCATAGTGTGAATGGGCCATAAGATGGGGCCCCATTTCTTTCACATACCTGATTAAATTGTTGCAATTTGCTCTGCTGTTCCTTTGCCTCAAACACATTGAATTATAAGAATTTAAATGAGTTTGACCACTTTTCTATTTAAAGCAGCTGCAGAGAGACGCTCAGCTTTTCTGAAATTATATGCAGCACACAACACTTATGGTCATAACACCTGAAGCGGCACACTGTTATCACGCCGTGTCATCATTTAGCAAACATTCTAAACCTGAAAAAGGCATCAGCCCCGCTTTAACACAGAAAATCCACTTTGCTTCAATGCTAAACCACTTTGCATCATGACTTGACTCCTTCTGACATTGACTCCCTCCATCTGTGGCCACTTTAATATCACCAACACATAAACTGTCTCAGTTCAGCGGCTTCAACATCAGTCAGCATAACAGCACAGAGAGCTTCACGGTCATCAGGGACTGCGGCTGACACGGCGCCAAGACACGACTCGACACAATGAGGTGCCAAATGGGGTAGAATTGTCACCCACAAAAGGCCATCGATCGTGAGAGGAGTCCGAGTGCGTGACAAATAATGAGCGAGCAGAGGCTGGTACATTCAGTATTATTATGCACTCCCCTGTGTTTCATTTTCCTGATGCTCACACCTCATGAAGGTCGATAAAGCTTCCCTGAAGGTTTTTGTGCCTTCCACAGGCGATGATGCCCCATGCTGTCAGCGAGGACACAAGCTGCATTATATTTGCATAAAGGCAACATTGAGCCAAACTCCTCACTTAGCTTCACATGCATCTCCTGATATGGAGAATAAACATGTTTTCTCTCTTTCAACACTGAATCTGCCTCAATCCTGCGTGTGTTGAAAAAAAAGGCATTTGGCTTAACTGATTGTGCAACAACACACAACATCTCTGCTCAGTATTCAGGGCAGAGCCGCTGAAGATACTTGGAAACAAAACCACTATTGAAGAATGAACAGAGATAGAAGTGCTGAAATCCTCACGCAACCACGCCAACAAAACAGTCAGACGGGTTTACTAAGATTATAGTACGAGATGTAACAGTAACATGATGAATGTTATTTTATTGCACCGGCGCTTGAGTTACAGTTCTTACCCCAGCATAAATAAACCAAACTCGACAAACGCGACTGAGTGGAACCAAACGGTTATGAAAGAGGGACAAAAGAGATCTTAAATTGTGGAGTTTGTAGAACTAATTTCAAGGGTATGTTCTTCTTCTGTGCGCTGTTGACAGTGTAGGGCTTGAAAAGCAAAAACATAGATGACTGGGTCGAGTTAATCCATCCCAACCAGCTTGTTCAGACTGCAACTCAAAATCAGTAAATGCCATCATCTTGTAACTCACCAAATTAAAAGAACATAGTGAGAACGATGTGGCGCATCTGGTGAAATTTGATGCACCACATCGATCAAAAGAACAGCATTGTTTTGCCTATGTAATATCCCATAGATGTAGTGCCACCTGCTGGACTGTTAGTGGAGGCTCGCTGCCTTCACAAGCGTTAATTAAGAATGGAAAGTTAATGGCTGCGGGACAAATTCTCAAAAAGCAGTTTTAACCACAGCTGTGTTTAGAAAACAGTTCCGGTCAGTTCAGAGTGTCTTCTGGGTTTGCGGTTGTCCAAGATCATCACGAAGATCCAGGCTTTCAATGACTTCCTGGACTCGCCCTTCAGAAGTGTATCTGTATGTGGTGAAAGTGTTGAGCTTGTAAAGCGATTCACTTATTCGGCAGTGACGTCCATGTCTCTGGGTCCTTGGCCTTTGAGATTGAGAAACACCTGGGAAGAGCTCATGAAGTCGTGGGGCCACTGGACAGAGGTGTTTCATGATACGGATATCTTGACAGGAGAAAGAAAGTCCAATTTGTTGGGGTCCTGGTGCTTCCCATTTCACTGTGTGGTTGTGAGACTTGGATGCTAACCAGTGACCTAAGGCGACGACTAGTTGTTTTTGGTAGTAGGTCAGTTCAGAGGATCCTTGGGTACAACTGGAATGACTGTGTCAAATGAATGACTACTTCAGGATTGCAATAATATCACCAGAAATATATGTTGTAAGTAATTATAAAATGCAACAATGCGCTAATAACAACGTTGTTCAATTTTAGAGTTTGGAAAAACACTGGTTTGAGTTAATTTAGAGCTCTATTGAATATGTCCTATTGATACCCATGTATTTCCTTTTCAGCAATTTAAAAAAAAAAATTTTTTTTAATTAATTAATTTTTTTTATAAATGGTATTTCTCTCAAGTAGAGCACTCAGAGGCTTGATTGCAACTTTGATTGAAAAGTTCAATTAAAGAGAAGGAGGCGTGACAAACACGGATAACATGGTGGGGAACACAAGTGGTTTTTGTTAACTGTAATGTGACAGAAATAGAAATGCTGGAGTTATACAACAGAAAAGCATCATGGGTCATGTTGGGGGCCATGAAAACAGAGTTCTGGGTGCATGCATCGTCGTTTGATGATCTCTGATGTCGGCTGATAACAGAATGAAACTAGCTTATAATTTCTAAATAGCACTTTATTTAATATTTTGAATTAAGCGATTTTCAGATATTTGCAAGCTGAGGAATTCTGCTTTAAAAGTCATTACCAACTAAATCCGATGCACACAAACACTCAAAGCAACTTTAATATCACAGCAAACAGGAAAACTTTGATAAAATGTTTTTAAAACTACTCATGATGTAGCTCTGCCTCCCAGAAGAATGCATGCACACCTCTGCTCTGAGGCATTTTGCTTGTTCGATTCTAACAATGAGCTACTGTATCTGCGAACCCTGTTGGAATTAAGCGGAAGACGCTCATGTTGCCTGATAGGGAAAGGTCTGCCAGGTTTAACTGGCGCTTGCATGGAAAATATGCCTCGTGTTCAGAGGGTTGCAGCTGATGCTCACTTCAAGACACATCATCCAAGTCTCACTAAATAACTGCTTATGTAACAAAGTCATTCCAGCAGTACCCAAGGATTCTCTGGAGAGATCTAGTCACAGAGACATCAAGTCATCTTCGCTCAACAGTTAGCAACCAGGTTTCACAATCATACAACAAGACCAGTGTAACGGTGGCCAGTAGGTGGTGCTGTGCAGTGGAGTAAACCTCACTCCCTGATGTCAAAAGACTGGACACAAAGCCCTTGACTGGACACAAAGCCCTTGGGTTTTAACCTCATGGTTATAACGTCTACCTCCCATGCCAGGAACTGTGAGTTTGAGGCCAGAGAGGGCCAACAACGCAGGTTACACCAGCACCTTTAAAGCCTTTGTTCCTGTTTCCACCTGCAAATGTGTCTTCAACACCAATCATCACTGTCCAGCGACCTCGTGACTCCATAATCTATTCCCAGACGTCTCTCCACCTTATAGGCTGAGCTCCCAGAGACATGAATGTTCCAACTGAAGTGAATCTCTCAATGAGTTCAACGCTCTCGCCCCATAGAGTACATTAATTCATTGCAAGCTTGGATTTTGATCTTGATCCAGGACGCTCACAAGCCTCAACACGCTGACTCCTGACTCAGCATCTCAGGAGCTCCAACCAGGACTTCCCCTGATTCAACAAAGATCATAGCATTGCCTAAGAAGTCAAAGCCAGTGAACCTTTCAGTAGACTCCACGACCTTCCCAATAATCAGCCCATGCAAGTATTGAACAGAGTTGGGCTCAGCACACATTCCTGATGGCACCCAGACTTCTGATATTTACAAGTTATTTATAGTCAGTGGTTGAACTAGCAAACTACAGGACTTATGGACATGACCTGTGCTCGCTACAACTTTCTTCTAATTTTAATTTTCTATTTTGATGTATTGCTTAGTCCTCATTCTACAGTCCAGGCAGCAGAACTTTACAATAGTAGATCAAAGACAGCTGTAAGGGCGCCCAAGGGACGATGACACCGCTCTCCTCTGACATTTGCTCGTCATCTTAATCTCATTTCTGCTGAGTAAGACTAGGAGGATGCTCCTTCACCGATTAGCTCGACAAAGATGTAATCCGACTACGGGCTCAAACAAACACATTGATTCTTCAAATTCTCTTCCTGGGCCGGATCCCAGGCATGTATTTTAGATGAGTTTTCTGAATGGGTGCACAGAAAAGCAGAGCAAGGCAGGACACATGGAGGAGACTTGATGCACAGAGGCAAGAGCAAATGAGAGAAAGGAACACATT
>OMMV01029566.1:0-10199 GCA_900302635.1 Chatrabus melanurus
GAATATATATTCCTTGGAAAATCCTAGGAAGCCTAGGAAAAAGCCTAGGAAAATCTATGCACGCTGCCACAAAACTCTCTAAATAAAATTAATTTGTCAAAACACAAATCATTTGGTAGTTTGAATGTTTAGCTCACATAATGTTGCCAGATAACAAGAAAAAGTCAATCACACAATAGGTCTATATCAATATCCACATATGAATTGATCAAAAGTTGTACTTTTGATGATGAACACAAGATGGCAGACTTGATATGGACTGAGGGAGTGAGGGGCAGCTTTGCTTTTCACTCATTGGCTGATCCATCAGCAGAGCACTTTAAACAACAGCCTGTGTTTGTTCGAACTTGGAGAGGAGAGAGATTGCAAATATTCTCAAAACTTCTAAGTCCCACCGGACACAGCGCATCTCCTCCAAGGCTGAATTTTAACATTTTAGCTTTATGCCACATTACGTAATGGTGGTGGTGCTAATGTAAAGCAGTTAGACTCAAATGGGTAGCAGAGCGGCCTGTGCCAGGTCCCAGTTTGTGTGTGGGGGCGTGCGCGGAGGCGTCAGAACAGGGAGGGGGGGTGCCATAAATTTGTGCGGTGTCGTGCTCAATCTATTCCATTCTCCACCTACACAGCTCAACTAACTGCTGCAACAACTAACAAAATGCAGAAGAAAAGCTATTCACAAGTCAGCAGAACGTGCACATGCACAGAGGCGTGCACGCAGATATAAAATTCACCTGTTGTTCTTTAGGCCGTGTGAAAACCATTGTCAGGGTGATTTAACCCCGCTTGTCTTCCATCCCGGGATGTTTGACGAGCTGGTCGACGTCTGAACAGCTGGGGCCTTCTGACTCCTGCTGCCACATCTGGTGCATACGTGCACGCATAGGTGTGCATGTGCATGTGTGTGTGTGTGTGTGTTTGAAGGATGCTGCCACATCTGGGAGGCGACCCATTTGTTGCCCTCCTCACACGTCTGGACAGCGTCCTGCTGACTCCCAGCTGTCACTCCAGGTTACGTAGAGCCCACCTCACCGGTCTAGGGTGAGACACGGGCTACATGTGTGTCCACACTGTCACATCTGCTCCGCGCGCGCGCGTGTGTGTGTGTGTTTGTGAGGTTGGGGAGCGATACATACGTGTGTCTGTGCGCAAGTGAGAGACACCGGGTACATGCCTGTCCTCAGGGCCGAGGCTCCAGCTTTCACACCTCTCAGTTAAAAACACACAAGGCAACCAGATAGTGTTTGTGGGTCAAAGACTCAGGCAAGATTGTGAGACTTAAGCTTTTCAAAACGCACTTTGAGAAAACAAATATTGAAAGATCACTCAGTGACAGTCGTGTGTCAGGGCCGGGGTCGTATTTTTGAACGCTGATGTTCGAATGTTTCACTTCACACAGTCTGTATGAAATGCTCAGGTATCACCTGGTTCCAGTGCATCACTGAACGTATTTCACACTTACACTGAGTGAAATAGTTAATGTTTCAAACATAAGCCCTCGCTGCTTTATGGCTGCACCATAACTTGAAATAGATGTGTGGGGAATAGTTTCAGACAGGAACATATATACAGTATTTGGCATCTTTCAAAACCTCATGACTGGCAATTTAAATCTTTAAGATAAAACGTGGATTTTGGAAGAATGCGTGAGCATGCAGTTATAACCAGTGTCAGGATTTGAAGAGATGAAGGATGAAGTATTGCTGAAATCCCACTGAATTGAACTGACTTTAATTTAATAAATTTGACTTTATAAATGCAAAAAAAAAAAAAAAGATCAACTGTGCTGACAGATAGTTTGAAAAATGCACATTCCGCTCGAGTTTTTTAAATATTAAATGCATATGTTTTAATTTTTCATTTAAATTCAGTTTACTAACGTAACTGCATTTATATTAAAAATACCCCTTCAAAAAGTCTCCAAGCCAGGATGCATAGCAACAACATAGTAACAGACAAAAACCACAAGACATTTTATAATTAATTTTTTTCCCATATGAAATTACAATATCTCTGCTAAAAGTGGAACCAATTCTGATCATAGTCTATTTCAGTTTATATAGATGTGACATTTACAGTAATGTGCAAATATGCTAGGCATATTTAATGTCCCTAAAATAGTAAAAAATAATGAAAAGCAGCTGAACATCTAATGCGCATCAATAAGTACAAACAACTAAAATCCCTGATCACTTTTCATTTTTAAAAATATGTAATATATTTCAGGTGATAAAACGGCATCATTTGTTTTCGGTGGTCTACTGCAATTCATAAGAAAATCAAAATGTATTGAATCAGAATATTACCATCATTTTTATGAGAAGGGGAGCGTTTAAAATTCCAAAATGAGGTTCGAAATAATAATCTCATATTTGCCCTATGTTGTGTTTGAACATGTAATACTCAATTTGTAGTTCAACCGCTCATGAAGAAAAAAACATATCAAAAACAGATTTTTTTTATTAAAATTCTATGATGCCTAACATAATTGAGGAGTGCTGTATATTATTATTCTTATTATTATGAGAAAGCTTTCAACTGAGACAATGTTGTTGCCACATCAATAACTAAATAAAATGTCAAGACAAATTTTTTATTAAAATTCTGGGATGTCTAAGATATTTTAGGAGCACTGTATAATAATGATATTATTATTATTATTATTATAAAGTTTTCAACTGAGACATGGTTGTTGCTACATTAATTACTCAATATAATGTCAAGATTATTTCCAGTATACATCCATGTATATTGTAAATAATATTAAGCTTTCGATTTGAAATCTTAATATTTCAGACACTGAGCCACTTGTGTGAAAAGCCAACATCTGGGTGTGAGCCTAAGTGTGTAAACGGTGGACTTTGCGTGAGATCGTGCTGCACTTTGCCTGTATGTCTCTTTTTTTGCACGTGGAGTGTTGCCAGTTCTGCACCTCCTGATCTGTGCAACATGCATCTCTCCCTAAGCACTCCACTACTGAAGAATCTCCACTCTAATTAACCAAGATTACAGCAATTAGCAGACCATTAATCACACCCTTATTAGTTTAGCCAGGCAGAGAGACGGAAAGAGTGAAGAGAGAGATGGAAAGGCATAAAATGCAATCGAATGGGAAATGGAGGAGGAAGAGACGAGGTTCTCCTCTTGGCAGTGGAGCCGGCTGTGATTTCACACTGCCTTCTGTTTCACATAGTGTAGCTTTAGAAGCAAAACAATGGCTCCCTGATTACTACATGTGTGTACGTGCGTGGTTATGTCCGTACAAATGTGTGCACGCAGTGTTGGGTAACACTCTTGCAGTAGTTGTACTAGGACACGCCTTCGCTGCAAACACACACGCCGCAGAGCTTACATGTGATCAGGCGAGTGTAGCTGTAGTGCGCCATGCGTTGAAGACAACTGTGCGCGGTGTAAATGTACGTGATGTGGCGACAAATGTGTTACCACACTCGCATGTGAGGACAAAAAGCCGGTCCCCACGAGGTCATCTTTCTTTCCTTTAAGGTTAAAGGCTGATTTTTACTTCATGTTGATGCAGATGCACCGGGAGTAGGACGGGGAAGGCGGCCGCATTTGGAGGCCATTTGTTTGGGCGCATACCAGGGGATTTATGAAATAACGCAAAAGCACCTAGTTTGACAAATGGACAAATGAGGGAGAACAAAAGAGAAAGGGGTGTGAAGTTTTTTTTCCACAAAAAAATCTATTTATTTTTTGTTTCTCGGGGTTTGTGAGAGAGTTTATTGAGAGAGAGACTGACCGATTTAAGCAAATACAACAAACTACCTCGACAGGCGATGAAAAAGCCTTAGAATTTCTTCTTCTTTTTCCACTTAGTGTGAATTTCAGAATGATTTTGCGACACACACTACCGAAGGATTTGGTGTTGAAGTGCAGGTCATGGATAGGTTAAGGTTTGGTTATGTGTTTCCCTATCTAGGGGGCGCAAAGCCATTGTAGGGGCACCAGAACAGCTGGGGTAAAATGTGAATAAAATGTGAAGTGTGACAACAGTGGAATAAATTTGATTCAACAAGATTCATTCAGACAGACAAACACATTTTTTTAACCATTATTTATTTAAGCAGGCTACTCGCAGACGTCCTGTTCACACTTCCACAGTTCCACATTTACACCTGGAAGTTGCAGAGTCCAGTACAGATATAATCTAGATCTACTGGAGACTGAGCAACTCCGCTTAACAGCTGGGGATTCAGTATAACGGCTTGACTGACGACCCCAGAGCAGAGAACAACAATGAAGTTTGGTAAAAGACACTTTTATTAAACACCGGTTCAGCTGGATTAGTCAGGACACTCAACACGAAGAGTCTGCGCCACAATTTCGTCCGGATAGAAACAGACGAGGTGAGTGGTCGATAACACAGGCAAGAGTCCGGTACACAAGAAGACAGTCCGTCAGACAGCCGTGTCCATTAGGGGAGGAGCAAAGGAGTTATCCAGAAGAAAAAGCAGAGGGTTGACACAAAATAAACCTACATACCAGGCGACCGAACCAGGAGACGGCAGGCTAAACTCAGGAAACACAAAGAATCAGCGCAGGTCGGCAACTGTGAGACAAGTACGGGAAATGAACGCACGAAAGCAGGCATGAGAGCTAGACAATCTGGCACTGGAGTGAGGGAAATGTGAATGTTAAATAGTGTACCAAACAATTAATGAGGAAGCCAGAAAGCACTTGAGCCCGGAAACCCGTGAACAGGAAATAAAGCCTGAAAATACACAGAGAACGGATGTCACAATAAAAGCACGAGGAGACCAGCACAGAAAAGAGCACAAGGAATTAAAGCTTGTATCTCATTGAGAGACGACTGGCGATTGTGACCGCTGAATTTTTTAATGACTACTAGACAAATTTGGCGAACCGGGTGACTGATTTCAGACCGGTTTACCGCTCTTGACGAACCCATCCCGCTATGTCTCACGCTCCCCTCTGTGTGTATGTGCATGCACGCGACTCCCGTTTTCTTTTTCTTTTTTCTTTTCTTTCTCTCTCTATCACGTGCACTCGCAGCAACAACCAAACCCGCAGGCAGGCACACAAATCACTAGATATGAAATAAATATAAATATTCCAATGTCATCACACTGTGAAGTGCGGCTTTGAAAAAAAATATATATATATATATATATATATAATTTTTAGAAGATGACTGAAACAGACCAGGGGGCGACTTGGTAGCGGTCTATTTCAGACTCCTTGGTGAGTAAAAAGACTAGTTAGAGAATAGATAGAGACAAGGTAGCGACCACCAGGGTTTTGACCATTTTCCAAATCGAGGCGAGCAACTAATTAGCGAATGGAGATACTGATTCCGACTGCTTAGAGAACAATTTTGGACTAAACTGAGACCAAGAGCCGAATTAGACGAATGGCCATTCGTCTCACTCGCCAATCAGTTGCAAGCCCAGTGAGATACCGGCTTAAACAACACGGAGGAGAGTTTCACTTGGAGCGCACAAAGAAGAAATAACACGTAGGAGGGTTAGTGGGAAACATGGGAAGACGGTGGATAATAATTATAAAAGAAATAACAGAACCCTAAGAGTCCAAACACAAGCACCAGAACGTGAACCATGACATTCAGGGCCTTGCTCAAAGGCATCTTATTGGCATTAACAAGAGTGTGACAAGTGCTGTTCATTCACCTTGCCCACCCGGTTTTATTCGTCTGACTGGGGGATTGAACAGATGACCTTTTGGCAGATGTTGGGTAAGGAAGAAAAGAGCAACCGGTGACATGAAAACTGATATTTTGTGCAAATTGTAACTTACATTTTTCATGTATTCAACAGTTATATGTTCAAAGGAGAGAAGCACACGAGACATGTGATTGTTAATGTTGTTTGAGTGATAATAAACGTTGGTTACTTTTTTTCTAATTTCAGCCGTACTTTGTACAGTCAGTGAAAAATTCATCTACTTTTTTGGAGATTGTAATGTTGGCCTCAGTTGGAAAAAAGATTTGTCTACGAATCAAAAGGTTGTTGGGTTTGATCTTCGAGTGCGGCTAAGTGTTGAAATGCCTGTGAGCAAGACACCCCAAATCTTCTCACTTGACAGCCCTCTTGGACCCTACACAAATATGGGATAAGAAGAAGAAGATGGTCGAAGGGTGGAGCTGGTCTGACTTTTTTTTGGGGTTTCAAAGGCGGAGCTTGATAGAAAAAGTGCAAAAGTCCAGCAACCCCTGGGTTAATGTTAGAGTTTAGGCATGTTATAGTGTTGCAAAGCTGAAGGTCGATCACCAGAAAACCAATGCAACGTCCACTAAAGTACCACAAACATACAATGTGTGGGGTATTCATGATATCTGAAAAAATAATGGAAGGATTTTGATAAGATTTTGTTGCAGGATGGTTGTGGGTCAAGGAAAATTTGATTAAATTTTAGTGGTAAAATGCCTCCACATATTTCCTTTAATTTAAATTAAATATTTTGCCTTATATTGTCACAAAGATGCTGTAGATAATCTCCATGTACATGTTTTGATGTTCATATCGATGTGATCCAGGCGAGATCCATAGTCTATTGTGGGATATGCCATATGCTGTCTGAAACCAAACTGTCCCAACATTTCTATGGCGTTATGTTGAGGGTTGAGGGCTCTACCATTGTGCGGCGCACAATGCAGCAAAGGTGTCATTGCTAGTTTCCGTTCAGCCCAGTTGTCATTTTCATACCCAGCATCTGCATTGATTATGTACCAAATGTACATGTGCTTATTTGTGCACCCATGGGCGTGTTGGTCAGGTGCAATGTTGGTGCATTGCTATTGTGAGGCAGCAGAAAGTGATCAACAAATACCTGGTCTAAAGTCAAACGCAGAGTTTTTGTGCTATTTATAAAATGCAATATTCAGATGCGCCTTACG
Organism: Chatrabus melanurus; assembly: GCA_900302635.1. Lineage (NCBI taxonomy): Eukaryota > Metazoa > Chordata > Actinopteri > Batrachoidiformes > Batrachoididae > Chatrabus > Chatrabus melanurus. Next base: position 6,896 of record OMMV01029566.1, read on the forward strand.
TAGGTGGGTTCACAATGTGCGTACACTGCCAATATTCCTCCTCTTCACACGTCAAACTATTATAACGAAACTGAACTGAAAGCAAAGATTAAAATGAAATGAGTAAAACCTGTGGAAATATACAAAACTTTAATAACTCTGGTTTGTACCATATATTTACCCTGGGTTTCTTCCTACATGGGTTTACAGGCGGGGAGCACCAAGGGAGGGCTGGTAACAGGAGGGGTCTGTGAGCCCCTGATGGGATACGGAGGAGATCAGGTGGTTGGAGGAAGTATATAGGCCCTGAGGCCCGCGCTTATCTCCAGATTCCGTAGCTTGAAGCAGATGAGAAGCTACAACTCCACGTGGACAGGATGCCACTGTGACGCAGGTTACTTCCCCAGCCAAGGCCGGTTCCTATTTAGACAAGAGATGGATTAAGTTTTGTCCAAGGATAGTGGGATTCGAACCCAGGTTTTCATATTAGCAGGCCAGCTCCTTATCCACTCAGCTATCTGCTCTCCGTGGTTGGAGGAGAAGGAAGAGAATGTGTGGCAGGAACAAGGTAATCAACTGCTTCACCTCAGGAAGCTTTGGTAGATGACTGTTGCTCTCATAAATTATCTCCTCGCTCGTGATCCATTGTAATCGCCAGAAAACCTCTCACTACTGTCGTCTACTGAGTGTGCCTTCGAAATAGCAATGTGCCAGGATTAAGGCACCTAAAACACAGCCATGATTAAATGACTAAGTACAACCCCTTTGCGCCCTGCGCCTTAATTTGAACTCAGATTATTCACCATGCACAGTAAATAGCAAAGTGAACTTGGACATACCCCAAATGCACTTTAGACTGTGTGCTATAGATCATCAGGATAGAGCCCTCATTGTTTCCCGTAAATCTACATTAAAGTCTCCATATAAGTGGATAAATGCTAGACAGGGGCGGAGCCAGGAATTCATTTTGAGGTGAAAGGAAACCCACTTTCCACTATAGACGTCACCATCATAGTGCTTCAAGTGTTTTAAAATACTGAATCAGTTTCACTTAAAATTTCTTGTATTTTGAAACAGTGATTCATTGTCTGAAGCCATTGTTTTGTTTATTATTCGAAGCAGTTTTAGAACACATTTTCCAAAGCAATAGTTTCATTTAGGGTTTTGAGTATTTTATAGCCATTATTTTCTGACGCATTTATTTCATATTCAGAATTTTGAAATAGTTACCGCAAACCGGGGTGACAGGCAACAAAAGTGAAATTTTTTTTCTTTTGCCCTTAAACCAGTGAATTTACAAAGAAAATTGTGAAACGTTGCATTACTTTAAAAAAAAAACAACTAAACTTTTGTTGGCAAACATCTCATTGGTTTAAGGGCAAAAAAAATAGTTTTTTTCACTGTCACCCCGTTTTACGGTGAGCATTTTCTGATGTAACTAGTTCGTGTATCTTTTTGAATGATTGTAAAAGTGAGTCAATTTATAAAGCAATGGTTCATTTAGTTAAACCATTTCAAAGCAAAGAATCATTGGCTAAAGCAATTGTTTCATTTTGTGTTTTGACTGTTTTGAGACGGTAAATCTGTGTCTCCAGCTATTGTTTCATTTACTCTTTCTACCATTTCCAAACAGTGAATTGTTTTGTGAAGCAATTGTTTGCTTGGATCAAAGTTTCAGAAAGCTTTGTTTCTGCCATCAGTATGTGTCAAATATTTTGGAACAGATTTAATCCCAAAATTTCGCCCCCTAACAATGGCTATGAGGCGAGATTTAAAAAAAAAAAAAAAAAGACCAAATGTAGCCATTTTCTGAAGCGTGCATTTCATATTGTTTCAAGGGTTCTGAAACTGTACCGCATTTTCTGATGTAACTATTGAATTTATCTTTTTGAGCGTTTCTAAAAGTGATTTGACTTATAAAGCAATGGTTCATTAAGTTCAAGCGTGTCAAAACAATGAATGATAGTCTGAAACAATTGTTTCATTTACTCCTTCTAACATTTCCAAGCACTGAATTGTTTTGTGAAGCAATTGTTTGCTTGGTGTAAGGCAATGTGTGAAGAAGCCTTGCTTCGGCCGCCACTGTGTGGAATATATTGAAACGGGTTTAATCCCAAATTTTAGCCTCCTAACAATGCTTACGAGGCGAGATAAAAAAAAAAGAACAAATTTAGCCATTTTCTAAAGTGTATATTTCATATTGTTTCAAGGGTTTTGAAACAGTTTAGCATTTTCTGAAGTAACTATATCAGTGGGTTTAAGCCCAAAATTTAGCCCCCCTAACAATGCATTTGAGGTGAGATTAAAAAAAAAATAAAATAAAAATGAAATTTTGCCATTTGTCAGCCTGCAGAGTTAATGATGGTCTTGGCCATTGTTACGTCATTGGCTGAAGTATGCACTCTCTGAGCACCGGTTTAGTTTGACTTAATGGAGGCCCTGTGGTTAGAGCCTACAGCACCGGTGTAAGTCAATGTAATGAGAAAGCATATAGAGGTTGGGTGTGTTGAGGAAGGAGTGAGAAAGAACCGTCTTCAGAGGATGAATTTCTAAAAGCACTGATGTGATCTTCTATCTACTATTCTCTCTTTTTCTTTCTATCACTCTTTTTCTCCCCTCTACCCTCCCTTCGCCTCCCCTCGTCAGCAAGCGGGGTCAAATGTTATTCCCTCCTCGTTGTCACGGTTGCCAATCACCTCACATTCTGTAGCAACTGTTTCCAAGGCAACGGAGAGATCCGGTTGCCAGGCACCGAGAGCAATGCATGTGATTGTTACTTATTTATTTAATTCTATCTTTATCTATTTGTTCATTCTAAGTGTGTCCGCACTTGTGCTCACGTGCACGCACTCTGCTGGCGCACCCGAATGCACGGCGGCCAGAAATACCCGCGTATCCAAACGTGCACGTTATCACTGTTCCTCCGCACTTTTCTCACTCCTCATGTGCACACATACATGAAGCGTTGGGCTTTATTTTATTTTATTTTTGAATTTTTTTAATCCCCCTCTCAGGCACACGCGGGGCCACACACACGCACAGCGTGTGGCGATACAACCCTCGCACCAGCTAACAAACCCATCTGCATTTACCACAGGTGTGAAACGTGCGCAGTGGATGACAAACAGTGATTATCATAGCAATAAGGATCCTAATCTAAGCTGTGCTCTCCTCCTGGCCTTCTGTTCCCTCCTCTCATCTGCCACGTCTCATAGGAGGCGCACAGTGATAAAGACAGGCCCAAATGAGAGGGCTCTTATTGCACTGTGATTTCCTCCCTCCATCCCCTCCTCCCCCTCTTTTCTCTCTCTATCCGTCCATACCT
>OMMV01029667.1:1749-12073 GCA_900302635.1 Chatrabus melanurus
TAATGAACGCCATGATGAAATTCTACAGAAGTTAAAGGATTGCTGTGTGGAAGTGGAGAGAAGCAGGGCTGTGCTTTGCTGTGTCAGCGTGTGATGACATAATGGAAACTCTGACGCCCCCTACAGCCCACTGAACTGTGCTCCTGCTCTTCCACATGCCCGTATAAAGACACTTTTTCAATTCAGGCCAAATGACCCTTATAACAGGAAATGCTTGCTAATCTGCTTCTAAGTCTATGTATGGAACCCTGAAATTCCATGAAGACCAAGCTGTGAATAGAACTTGCAACACTTAACTGTATCACTTAAGGACTTGATAGTTGTATCTGCTGCATGCAATTATTTACTCACCTCTTTTGTGTAATTTGTGTTTATTAAAGAACGTTCTGCTGTAAAAGTCTCTTCTCGCACTTCCCAGTCTGCGTCGGTTTCATTAGTTAACACGTGTGGCTGGCGTTCCAGGTGATCCAACGAATATATTACGTGGTAAACCGCTCGTGGACGGGCCGCATCACCATGATGGAGCTGCGCCGGAGCAACTTCCTGCAGACCCTGGCCCTCCTGGAGGAGGAGGACGACATCAACCAGATCACTGACTACTTCTCCTACGAGCACTTCTACGTCATCTACTGCAAGTTCTGGGAGCTGGACACCGACCACGACCTGTACATCGACCCCAAAGACTTGGCCAGATACAATGACCATGGTAAAATATTTGAACAATTTGTGTATCAGCCAGTTTCATGCAGTGTTGTGGTACTGGCACTGCAACAATTTATAAATATTCATACTGTCCCCGTGACATACCCTGAAAATATTCCACAATGATGCAGAAGTGCAGATATTTTCCAAAACAAAATAGACCGTCACTCAATCTGCTTTTACGTATTAGCTGTCAGAACATACACAAGCTATTCTTTTTCTTACCGCTGCAAACAGGTGGTCGGCCACCACCCACTACGAGGGCATGTTTCCATAGTAACAGTGCACAATGCTAGCATGCTAAGCTACAGTTGATTGTAGCAAACATCATCGCATGACCGTAAATATATGACCTGGAGCATTTAGCTCGTGTAACCTGCGTTGTGTCCCTCACGGGGCTCGAACGCGCGTTCACCGGCATGGGAGGCAGGCGCTCTAACCACGAGGTGAAAACCCAAGGCCTCTAGCGTCTGTCGCTAGAACGTCTTTCGGCATCGGAGAGTGAGGTTTACGTCACTGCACAGCACCTCCTGCTGGCCGCCGTTACACTCGACACTACCTATTTTCCAAGAATCTTCTCTGTTATGTTGTGTTGGAAATCCTTTTTGTTTTTCCGAGTCAAAACAGGGTGTGAGCAAGCGCATTAGCGGTCATATAAAAGATGCTCTACCTACTTATAAAAACCCTTATGTTTAAAAAAAATATATATATAGCAAGCTACAAACTTTCCACAAAATGTAGTGGATTGTGTTAAAAGCCACACCCAGGCTTTTCACCAAACTGCGTGAAAATTGGTTCATTATTTTTTTTATTCTGGAAAAAGCAACAAAAAGAAAATCCGCTCTACCTACCTTGGCAGAGGTCATTGGACCCCGTTCTCAAAATGTTTACTGTCAAATACACACAGTTTGTTTTGGATGGTGATGTTGGTGTTTTTTCTCTTTGTTTTTTCAAATTGTTTTATTTGTTATGCTATAGAAAATATTACTTGCAGATTTGTTGTAAGGGCTTGTTTTAGTACTTGGAACAAGTGATTTGTATTTAGAGATGTTTTGGATGCCTATTCTAGACTTTTTTTTAACGACTCTTTACTATTAAAATAAAAAAAAATTCAACCTTTTGGCCTCCATCACTAATGAAATGCCACAGAGTGACTTGAAACTTTTACACAAGGTAGGATGCCTCCATGGCTCAGCCGTCCCTTAAATTACCGGGCTTGAGGTCTGGACTCAAAGTCTATAATTTTATTAACTGGATTCTTTATTACTGTGATATTGCACCATTACCAACATATTCTCTTGCAGCCACTATGGCCTGCTGTCACCATCTCTCAAAAGTGGAACCTGCAATCTTTGATCTCAATTTTTTTTCCCTTTCTCATTCTGTTCTCTCACAGCATCCTCAAACAGGATTATTGAGCGATTGTTTTCAGGGGCCGTCACTCGGTAAGTGGAAATGCACACAAACACAGAGGAGTTACCTGATGTCACAGTAACGGGAGCGCTGAATGCGACTGGCTGTGTCCGACTCTCTTTCAGCGGTAATGCTGTGCAGAGGGAAGGCAGGATGAGCTACGCCGAGTTTGTCTGGTTTCTCATCTCTGAGGAAGACAAGAAAAATTCCACCAGGTAATGATGCCATGTGACTGAGCGCCTCTTTGTGCACTTTTCCCTCTGCAGCACCCAATAAATATAACTCCACAGATGCATGCTCTCATTCTGTTTGCACATGCACTGCTGTGACTGCTCATGAGCATTTGTGTCCGTTTGTCTCTATCCAGTATAGAGTACTGGTTCCGCTGCATGGACGTGGATGGAGATGGTGTCCTGTCCATGTTTGAGTTGGAGTACTTCTATGAGGAACAGTGTGAGAGGATGGAAAGGATGGGCATCGAACCCCTGCCATTCCAGGATTTGCTCTGCCAGATGCTGGACCTGGTCAAACCTGAAAGCCCAGGTTTGTGTCCTGTTTTTCTATCATTTATTTCTTTATTGGTGGAATTACACTGTCCTGCAGCTCCCCCGCCCCCTTAATATCTTGAGGACATCTCGTATATTTTGGTTTACGGTATGTTTTTTTTGTCCAGGTAAGATCACCCTGGGTGACCTGAAGCGCTGCCGGATGGCTCACATATTCTTTGACACTTTCTTCAACTTGGAGAAATATCTGGACCACGAGCAGAGAGATCCGTTTGCTGTGCAAAAGGTAGGAATGTACATCGGAAATAATGAGTCCTTATTTATTCAAGATTTCCATGAATTAATATTCTCATCTAATCGGTAATTTGTCATTTTTGTCAAACCATTTTATGGACTTCTGACTGTCTTACTGTCTATAAAACAATTAAAGGTGCCCTAAATGGCATTTTACACATTAATATTGCAGCCAACAACTATTTTCTGTGGAAAGACTTAGTGGCTTAATGTCGTCCTGTGCAGAGAATGAAGCAACACTCCCTCTGTGCTCTGAGCTTTTCTGTGCCGTTTACGTTCTCGGTCTGGCCCTGCGTGCACGTTTAGTCCATGACATTTCTGCGCACGCACCTTGAGTGCATGAGATTTCCACATGTGCATGTTTAGTGTGAGTCCTGCCCTGTGAAACCGTTGACCCTGCCCACATTTATAAAGAGACAACAGGAATCACCGCATCCATCCATTCATTTTCTAAACCCGTTTATTCCAGTTAAGGGTACTACTCACCGCATAGCTGTTTAATTTTTTCAAGATGGCAAACAGGAGCTACTTTTCCAGAAATGCGTCCAAAAGTCACATTCACAGGCTAAAAACGCTTCTAAACAAGAACGTGGTCGGACTAGATCCACATACGTTGGGTTTTCCCTCACATAGAGAGCAGTTAGACCTGTTAAAAGGCTCCACTTGCCGTTCCTTGCGCTCAGTGTGGAGGAGGAAGGTATGAGGAGGAGTGGCCAAGGAGGGAAGCTTTGTTTATGTCCTGAAGTGTGGTGATAGTGTGACACCTAGTGGCAGAAAAATCATTCATAGCACCTTTAAAAATGTGTAAAACCCTCAAACGTGTTCCCAAACATTTGCATTCACCTCGATGAGACCACAGAAAAGGATTTGGATTAAGCAATCATGACTTTTCAGAAATGTCCAGTCTGGTCTTCCAACATTTTAAGTACTCTGCGCTGTTTGTTTGTTTTTTTTAAATGAACTTTGTCGTGCGTGTGCATGTGTTTTTTTGTTATTACCTGAAAAATACTAATGTTTGCAATGTGTGTGTTGTGTCTCAGGATATTGATAGTGAAGGTCCAGAACCATCTGACTGGGATAAATACGCCTCAGAAGAGTATGAGATACTGGTGGCAGAGGAGACTGCAAATGAGCAACTACACGAGGGGTAACAAACAAACACACGCGTGAAAAAGTGAAAATGGTTTACATATTAAGGCCAAATATTCCTGACTGTAACTATCCGTGTTTCTAGGTCATTTGACGATGACTATGATTCCGAGGAGCTACAAGTCCCCGGAGAAATCGGCAATAAAATGGAAAAACTCATCATATCTGACTTATCGGCATAAAATTCTTTCCCTGAAACCTTTTGGCTGCTGTTCCCGTCATCCATCAGGATTCAAAGAACAGAGGAGTGACATGGATGAGTCACAAATTCTATGGACGCAAACAAGAAAAGGATGTAGTGTCAGTGTTGGGATGAACATGGCGTTATTTCCGTGTGTGACTGTGAATCAGAACTGTGCAGTGTGGTGCAATAATTGATAGCACTGCTTCCTGATCTTTGCCTAAGTTTAAAAAAAGAAAGAAAGAAAGAAAAAGCCAAGAGGAAGAGTTATTCTATAAGGTTAAAAAAAAAAAACCTTCACTGTAAAGTTATGTACTTATGTAATTCTGCTGCCAATCCTGCCAGAAGACAATCATCCGTTGTGTATTTTTAAGTGTTGCTGTGCTAAAGATAGATCGGTTACACTCCTAATTGGAGAGAGCAGAAGCATAATGACAGGCGCTGCCGCTGAAAAGTCGCACTCTGCTGCCAGAGATGGAGGCGCGCGGCCGTCACAAACCTTGCTGCTCGTGCAGCTTTGTCACTGTGTTCCTGGTGAGGGAAGTCGCTAAATCTCTACTCTCTTCCCTTATAGGGAGGAATCCTGTAACAATTTAGACGGTGGTAACAGCACCTCTTTGTGGACAGCGTGCGCGACTGCACAGTGCCACAGTGGCCGGCTAACTTTTCCGTGAGGGAATTCGGTTCACTGCACAGCCAGCTCTATTCTTAGAGCAGCATTATCAGCACTCCACCTCCGGAGCCCTTTCGCAGTCATTTCTGAGGCCTGGAAACAGTCTGTGGGCACACGGACTGAAATGTTTCCAGTCATTTGTTTCAGGGTGTTAATTCTTAGCCTGGTCACAATGATAGTGATGCATGTCAGCGGGCATGTCAAACTCTCTGGTAGAGTTGGCCACACCATTTAAACCTCAGTTGTAACCTTTGTAGTAACACAATAGATAGATTGTTGCCATTTGGATCATGCACTTACTGTCAGGTCCATAAGTATGCGGACAGTGACACAATTTTGGTAGTTTTGCCTCTGTGGACCACCGCAATGGAGTTGAAACAAAATAATCAAAATGTGGTTGTAGTGCAAGAAGGAGACTAATGAGGGGAGCCACCAAGACACCCATAACACCTCTGAAGGAGTTACAAGTTTCTGTGGCTGTAACTGGAGAAACTGTGCATGGTGCAACTTTTGTGTGTTGCACCATCATTCACAGCTTTATGGTCGAGTAGAACGGAGAAGGATTTTCATACAAGAAAATGGATCAAATCTGGGCTCCAATTTTCCCCATGTGCCTTCAGGCAAACTTGAGCTGAAATTTCAAGTTATTTTTTTAAGAAAATCCTTCTCTGTGCCACTCCACTATGAAGCTGTGTAACTGGTGATGCAACAGACAAAAATTGCACAGTTTCTCCAATCACAGTCACAGAGGCCTATAACTCTTTCAGTGTTGTCATGGATGTCTTGATGGCTTTCCTCACTAGTCTCCTTACTGCACGGTCGCTCACTTTTTAAGAACTGCCTACTTTTGTCAGATTTATCATACAGAACCATATTGTTTGGATTTGATAACTGGATAGGGATACTCTAGCGAGTGCAAAGCCCGCTGTCATAGGGATGCGATTTCAGTGGGGAAAGTATATTCTGCTTCATTACAGCAACCTGTGTCCAACCTTGAATATCTTCAAAGTCAGACACAGGTTGTATTGGACAAAACATTTGACCTTGCAGTGTGACCTTGTCCCCTGACCCCTTAACCTAAAAAGTTAGTGAGTTCATCCTTGGGTGGGATTTAACTAAAATTTGGTTGGAAGTCATCAATTAGCTTGAGATATTTTGTTAATGGACACACACACACACACACACAGGTGAAAACAATAAGGCTTACGCATTGATTAAGTCCAAGACATATTCAGTGACTTGAAAATGTTCATGTATCCATTTCCTGACTTGTCTAAAGAAAACTGGCTGTAAAAGTGATTATTTTTATTAAAAATAATTCTTTAATTTATCCAATGACTTATGGTCTCTGAAAATGGAGGGATTGTGTGTACAAATGGACATAATTCCTCAATGGTTTTAATGACTCGAATTAAAGCTAAACGTCTACACTACAAGCACATCTTGACTGTTTCATTTCAACTCAATTGTGGTGCACAGAGGCAAAATTACATCTAAAAAATATATATATATATAAAATAGTCGCACTGTCCAAATACTTATGGACCCAACTATGCCCACCACATTATTAACTGCAAACAGTCGCAACAGTATTTGGCTGTGTTTCATCATACAAACGCTTCTATTGATGCCTCTTTACATGTTTTACTGTGCTGCACAATTACATGTTTTTATGGTTTTACTTAGAAATCAGTGACGGGGGATTTTTAGTGATGGCGTTCCAGGGTCAGATACTGTATGTGTGTGTATGTTTATAACTTTTTAACTAGCAATAGGACAGCATATGTTCTCAATGGCTCCAAATTCACTAAAAGGAACTTACTGTCCACATGGACACTTGTACGTATAAAGGACAAAAAGCTTGGTTTTCCCACTTATGTTCTAAAAGCCATTATAAAATGTGCCTGACTGCATATTGAACTATATAATAATCAGTAATAATAAGCCATTATAGGCATAACGGCTCTTAATTTGGTATATTTTGAAGGTTTGCATTGCTGTGCCACTGTGTGGCTCGGGATCGGGGGGGGTAAATTATGTTAAATGTACATATGTTGCTGTGTTGGACGCCCAGCGATGTCATCAGCAGGATAGGAGGACTGATGTGAAGCTCCGCCCAACTGACAATCACAAAAATATGAGGTGTGTCTCGTACCTCTGGGACTGATGTCACACACAGAATCTCTCTCTCTCTCTCTCTCTCTCTCTCTCTCTCTCTCACACACACAAGCACCAGACAATATTCAAGAAGAACCGTTGCACTCTGGTTGATAACTTTGTGACTCTATGCAAAGAGTTCAGCTGCAGCGCTGAGCGAGGACAGAAGCCATGCAAGACTTTTATCAGGAAATTCTACCTCCACTGTGAGAGGTAGAGAAAAGACTGCTTTGATGTAAATCCTCTGGTCGGAGGACACCGAGTCAGCTGAGATGTGTTCAAATACTGATGGTTATTGTATTTGCATGTTTTTTTCCCTGTTTATCTTTCTGTCTTTCATTTGTTCATTATTTCACCCGTCCTATTGCGTTTCTCTGGAGTTTAAGTTTAAATAAAGATGTTTCAAGAAAATTTAATTAACATTGTGGTGTTGCCATGGTTGCATTTAAGGTGATTTTACACCAGGTCCACGACGATGCTGAGATTCTTTTTTTTTTTTTTTTCAACATTCACATGTCCCATGACTTTGGTGTGCCATCTGGATCAAAGGGTGGATCCTGACTTTGATCTTTATTGCTGAACTTTGATCCTGATTGCAGGGTCTGTTTGAGTTTTGAGGTTAACCAAAAGGTGCACATGGATGGTGAACGCCTCCACTGGGTAGTTACGACCAACCACTATCACCTCTGTTAACTGGCATAGCTGAGCGGATGAGTGTAAAATCGTTCACATAGTGATGCAAGCATGAAATTTGGCATGTATGGCCCTTCTGTGGTATTCTTTAAGAAAAAACTGTTAGCCACGTAAAATACAATATGGCGGCCATATTTTTCAAAATGGCCGCCATAGATGGCACATTTTATCGGAATATTCATTAAATACCGTATAATTCCAAAAATGTAGGTAATATTTTTACATCTGTTATCTATATTCATATAAACTTGCATGTTATGTTAAATTAAAAGGATAAAGTGGTCTACAGAGTCAAAAAAATAGACATGAAAACTACTCGAGAGCCATTGTCAAATACATTTCTTTGGCAACGTTACACATATACAGACTTAGGAAGACTTTTGTAAAAGTGCCGCAAATTATATAGGAATTCCAATGATGCTACAATGATACAGGTTGAAAGAATCTAATATAACAGAATAAAAGCATAGCTTTCAAATGTTTTAATCAGGGTTAAAAGATATACACATATGCAAAACAGGTAAATAGACATTTACTCAGTTTTCTGGTTGAACGACCTTGTTGAACAATCAAGGCACAAAAATGCCTCTGTAGTCATTAAATTTGTGTCTGTTCGTTGCATGAATAGCTGTAGAAGCAAGACGTACTACATAATCAATACAACAGACCACTAAATGAAAAAACAAATGAGCCTGCATGCCTGAAGGTATTATAATCATACATAAGCACAACTAAATGAGCAACTAAATGGTAATATTGGGTCCTTGGCGGCCATGTTGAATAAAATGGTGGCCATTTTGGATTTTGGAATGGCTAACGTTATTTTTTGTAAAAGATATTACTAGGAGTTTCTTCAGGCCAAATTTGGTGCTTGCATCACAAACGTGAACGAGTCGGCCAATAAATGCACTTACCTTCCCCAATAACAGAGGACGGTAGTAAGAGTTCCCACTACTATCCCTATGAGGTGTTTGTGATGTCATTAGGCAAGAATGGTCATTCGGATAAAGATTGAGAGTTGTTCGTTTTACAGATGGAGGTGAGTCTTAAGTCAGCATGTTGTCAATTCCAAGCGTATCAGTGTCTGAAAAAAATAGATCAAACTGTACGCAGGTTAATGTCAGTTCATTTCATTGCTGTTGTAAGTCTATTATTGTGTTACTTACCTGCAGCCGTAACTTCATGTGCAATACACAATTCACCAAAAAGCACAACCTTGTGCCGAAACTGTGTTGTTGCTGACAGGAGAGAAGAGTGAAAATAATCCACTGAGCCATAACAATTCTGTTTTGGGAGAAACCAATAAAGTGAGTCCCAACATCCTACTTTGCTGGAACCTCCTGGAAGTAGTCCGAAAGCTACAATCATACAAAACAAACAAACAAAAAGATTTCATACTGTGAACAAACTGAACTATTGTACAATTTGTTCCAGACCGAAACTTTCTCTTTTGGTCTTGCCATAAATTGGTGGATTGAGCCGTATCATGGTCCGGAGCAGCTTTCATACCTCTCGGACCAAACTGAAACTTCTGAACCAAACATAGTAGGCATGAAAACACCCAAAGATAATAATGGCTGCCAACTTCGCCAACTGTTTTCCTGCTGTAGGATCAAAACCAAATTAGTTGGAAGCACATTTTCCCGAATGACTGTCAATTTAAATGAGGTCATTTTGCAGAGAGATGGTCCCTGGGTCAAGGAAGTGTAGAAAAAATTGTGTCCTGAGTATTTTTCCTTTTATCTCTTTCTTCAATTTCATTAACACCGTGACTTGGCTTTTTCCTTTATCTCATTCTTTACCAGAGTTAGCATTCTTTCCTTATGACATCACAAAGAGCTGATGGGGATAGAAGTGTGAATTCTTACTACCCTCCTTGGTCAGTCAACAGAGGTAATGGTGGTTGGCCGTAATTACTCAGTGGAGGCGTGGATGATTCGTGTGCACCTTTTATTTAACCTCAAATGGATCTTGGAATCAGGATCAAACTTCAGCAATAAAGATCAAAGTCAGTATCCACCCTTTGATCCAGATGCACACCAAAATTTAATGGGTTCTTCCCTGGTCCATTCTCCACCGCTCCAAGTTTAATTAACATCAGTTCCTTAGTTCTTTGTGTCATCCTGCGAACAAACAAACAAAGACCCAAACAGAGGAGGATGACAACAGAACCTCCTTCATGGCGAAGTCTCACAGCATCTAAATTCTGGGATTGTTAGTGTAAGGTAGGAGTAAGTTGCCGGCGATCACATTAGCTTCCTGTCCGCTATTCTGTCGTTTTACTATGTTACTCGTGTGTGTTGGTCATTCTGGCTGATGTATCCCTGCTCTGCCCTTTGCCTGAGGTCCTGATGAGGAAGACACAGTGCATACAGCTGAAGCTGGACTGTGGACTGGATTACCAGCTGTCGGCGTCTGGACTCCTCACCCTCACCATTTGCAGGACTTCAACACACGGCATCCGTAGACGGATTAGGAAGATTGTGTGTTTATATATATATTTTGGACACTCTGTGCATGTGTTATATCTCTTGTTGGACTTTGTGCTTTGTATTT
>OMMV01029738.1:1712-14697 GCA_900302635.1 Chatrabus melanurus
ACTCCAACATCCTCTTCTACCCCGTCCTTATTTTTTTTTTTTTCTGATTCCTGCTCAACCGCTGTCAAAACATCAAAGTTGTATTAATACGTCCAGAAAAGCTCATTTTCAGCTACAAGTGTTTGTTACCCAAATATCAGCTTTGATGAAACTGTCGTGGAGTGAAATAAATGACAAAAAAAAAAGAACTTCCTGACAGATGCAGATAGGGCTGGGCGATACGGTAAATAATCAGGAATTTTTTTCCCCCCTATATTGATCGATTTCGACATTTATCACCATATAATTTGATAATGCTGCCGGTTTGAAGATGATGTATTATGACTGAAGCCTGAAGAAAACAAATGGTTTATTATTTGAACTTTAGAACATTTTATTAACAAAAAATAGAACAATGTAAACATTTAACTGTGCAAAAAACATTTATCTGCCTTAAAAAAAAAAGCAATACAAGTTAGCCCGCCTTGTAACATATTAAAATAATTAAATAAAAGCTGTGACTACAATCACACATTGTTTTGGAGGGCAGCAAACATATAAAATGTTTGAAGAGGTATATTTGCGGTCAGGTTGTGTCCAATTTTTATTTTTATTTATTTATTTTTTGTTGCAGAAAAGCATTGAGAGGTGTGCTGAGAAATGCTTAATCCCAGCGTTTCATCTCAGCGCTTTCTTAAAAAGAAAAAGCGCTCCTCGTGGGAATGGTTTCTATAACAATAAACAGCTAACGACTATCTTATAATACGCACGCACACTCAGCAGGAACATGGCGTCTGTCCAATCTGCTGTCACAAATGAGGGGTTTGTTTTTGTCTCTATTGTAATATATTTTGTGTGACAAATCAGCTGACTGCAGACAGAGATGGCAAAACCAGCTTCTCCTTCCGTGAGGGTGAAAAGTTTTGCTCCGTCTGATTGGTTGCCTGAAAAGGCGCTGCAGTGACGACACAGCGCCTTTCTGAAAAGTTTGGTGATTTTCAACATAAAGCACTCGGAATCGCTGCACAAAAAAGCCGAAGGACTCTGAAAAAAAGACGCTGATGCTCAAATTAAAAAAAAATAAATAAAAAAAACACTATAGGGACACGGGTCCAATAGGCTGTTGGATCTAATAAAATGGTACAAGGCTTATCACCAAAACTGACATAAATTTAATCATGATACGGGTTTGAGATCGTTTAATCGTCCAGCCCTAGATGTAGATGAGGGGTGGAGCCAGGATTAAAATAAATAATACTAATAATAACATTTTTGTGAAATTGAGTTTTGTAATTGGCAGAGGTATGCACTCTGAGGGGTATTCTACTTTAACTCAAGGTATTCCTTTGGTTTTGGACAGTTGGTCAAATCCACTTTAAAGCGCTCATATTACAGTATATATCTTTTCAGCAATATTTCAGGGAATAATTTGCATTTTTGCTTAATTATCTTAATTGCCCCCCCCCCATCACTCCCTAGAACCACCGTCAGCAACCCAAAGACTGGAACAGTAGAGTATGTTTGCCAGGGGGACAATCAAAACAAACAAACAAACTAAAAGCTGAGGCAAAAATGTAAACGCGTCCCGCCAACATCAGCACAAAAGAACAAAGACGCCAAAGTCAACTGAAGACGCTGCCAGGAGCAGATCAGAACATAAAAGACTTTATACATAGGCTAAAGGAGACGTCCTGCCTGTGCAGGAAGTTGGTATTTACAGGAAAGCAGGTCAGCTGGAAAGAAAAAGTGTCAGCCGGCAGAATAAAAGGCGGGGATGTGAGGGAAAGTGTGAAGAAGACAACGAGCAGAGAGAGATCGATGAAGGACAGCAAAGAGCGGAGACAGAAACTGCACAAGTCCATCACTTCCATTTGTTTTGATGTCCGTCAGTGGACAGTGGCCGATGTCAGTAACCGCCCTCAGTGACTGCACAACAAATACAAAGGTGAGGATCTATCAGCGCCGAAGCAACTATGTGATTTATCAATAACAACTCATTTACCAAGAAAAAAAACTGGACTTTTTACAGTTTCTCAAATGACTCTAAAATGATTTTTTTTTTAAAAGAAGTTTAAACTGAATTCACTCGGTCTAAATTAATCATACTCTGGTTTTTAACTGGTGTTGAACTGATGTATGTCAGTGATATTGATTTTAAAATACTTCAAAAACCTGGTGATGGATCCGATTGGTTAGTGCTTCGTTCACTTTGAGCCTTACGACGACTTTGTCTGGTGAACCAGCAGATCTTAATCACGGCCAAAATATAAATGTGCTCCTAATATAAGACAACCCTAACATTAAGTCACGCTTTTTTTACTTGTTTGGCTGGTCCTGCGACTTATATTTCGAAGCGACTTATATGTCAAAAATATACTGCAGTATCATCGACAGCCACAAGATGTCACCGTCAGCACACGTGACAAATGAATGCCGCTCCTTTAAACTGATCTGAACGAAGAGTAAACATCACGTTCTGCATCAGCATTAGAGCTAAAGAGGCGTTTCTTGGTAAAATTCCTGATTCTTACCATCTACTGAACTAAACGTGGTAATAAAGGTAGTACACCAATATTCTTCTGGATGGCATGCTGATTTTTTTTTTATAGCGATGGAGATAGAATTGACCTATTTTAATACACTATATAAAATATTTGCAAATAAAAATCATTATAAACAGTATATACAGCAATATAAATACAATTTTATTACCAATCTTAAATGAAATGGGGCCCCGTGTTTCAGAGATGAAAAATATGATGTTTGTAAACATCATGAGTTGCATCCGTAGATTTAAAATGACTGATTCTTACAAAATCAAAACCGCAAGAATTTTTTTTTTTTTTAAACGGCAACATGAGTGTGATGTCACTTTGTGGAAAATAGAAGTTGTAGCTCTGTTGCCTAAAAGTGAGCACACAAGTGCTTTTTTTTTGAATAATGTTAATGTACATAACAGTACAAAGACTATGACATAACTGTAGAACATAATATTACGCTGCAGGTTCTGTTGAGTCTTTTTAAAATCCACTCTTAAACACACTTCTGTTCAGTAGTTTATAATCAACATTTATTTTTAACTTGTTCTATATGAATATTTTATCTTTACGTTGTGCGTATACTTTGTTCCAATGCTCGTCTGTTTTTATAATGTTCATTTTTATTGTGTAATTATTTTGTTATTTTTAACCTGTGGCGTTTTTATGTAAATTTGGTCATGTAAAGCACTTTGAAATGTCTTTATCCTGAAAGTGCTACATACAAAAACGTATTATTATTACGTATTATAAATTATAGCATATATACAGTATATAAAATAGTACAACAGTATAGTTACTATTTTGAGTGGAAGGTCTTATAGTGTTAGGAACGTCTTTGTTATCCTGTCTGCTGTGATATTGAACCCTCAGGCAATAATAAGTAAAGTTCTGTTCTCTCATAAACTGACCACTGGTTCAGACGCAGTAATCAGAAACAAGAAACACTCACAAACTGAGCGTCGCAGGATGTGCGTCTGGAGGTTTTTTTGTTTTGTTTTTTTGTAAACCAACATCCTTAATCTCTGTCTCGGAATGACAGTGTTACTGAAAAGAACAAAAAAAATCAACTGCTCAACAGTTTGACTCATACTGTGAGTTCCAAAAGTCTGACTTGTAGCATATTTTCTCAGAAGTCTTTATCCAGTTCTTATAAACTACAAAAAAAAAAAAAAGGGCCGGTTGACTGTCTGCCACATACCGCCAACATGTGAACGCAGCGTAAGGAATAAAGTATATCGAGTACATTTTGTAGCACTTTTCCATCGGATACAGACGCTCAAAGCGCTTTACAATGATGCCTCACATTCACACACACACGCACACACACACACACACACACACACACTGATGTCGGCGTGCTGCCATGCAAGGTGCTCGACTGCACACCGGGAGCAACTTGGGGGTTAAGGATCTTGCCCACGGGCCCTTAAGGGGGGTATCTCACCTGCAATTTGTCGCATGCGGTAAATTTGCAACCTGATTTTTCGTGACTTTTTCACTTTTTTTTTTTTTTACACCCAATTGTTGCAAAACATACGGGAGATGTTAGTGCGACTGTCCCACTGCAATGACAAGTCTGTATGGCTTTTTAGCCTTTTTGTGGTGACAATTTTGCCGACATTATGAGAACGTTGCGCGCCACTTGCATGCTAAAAGAGACAGATTTGCTACTATTTCACGTCAGAGCCTCAATTTTTAGCAGTCGTGGGAAATTTTCAACTTTTTTAAAATTCCCACATGCAATTTTCGACAACTTGCGACCATTCTGCGAGCCCACGACTGTCGCGAGGCTTTTTTTCAAATAAAAAGCACAAATTTGCGATTACCATAAGCTTGGCTGCAAAGCAAAAAAAAATCGCAGGTGAGACGCCCCCTTTAGTGATTTTCCGGTCTAACAGGGAATCGAACCTACGATCATTAACAGGAACACCGATGCTCCTGGTCACGCTGCTGCAGTTTGTCTTACTTTTCTTAAAAAAAAAAAAGTTCAAGTACTCACTTGTGCAAAGATGGTTTTTCATCAGCCTACTGTCAGTTAAAACAACCGTAACGCACACAGCTATAAGGCGTTTCCACGGCAACGCAGAGGCTCACATACACCATAGAGCCAGACAAATAAAGTAATACAACCGTAAACAGGTAAACAAACCGTCTGAGTCCATTTGCTACAAGTCGACCCATTTGGCGATGGCGGCGCTGCTTCTTTGGTGGCGTGAGGAGTCAGTCTCTACGTGAAAACGTTACTTCTTGGCGAGTGTTTGCTAAATGCTTTGCTGCTTTCTAAAGGAAAAAAAACAAAACATTGTTTGTTTGTGCAAGTTCAACACAAAACCATGCACAAAAGTGGAGCTGGTGCCGCAGGAAAACAGGTTCGAAATGCCTCCCAGGGATAAAACCGTGAAGTGAC
Organism: Chatrabus melanurus; assembly: GCA_900302635.1. NCBI lineage: Eukaryota > Metazoa > Chordata > Actinopteri > Batrachoidiformes > Batrachoididae > Chatrabus > Chatrabus melanurus. The sequence goes on from OMMV01029738.1 coordinate 6,639, forward strand.
CACATCTAGTGTTTTTTTTTACAGCATGAATGAAAAGTGAGAACCTCAGCTCAGCTGAAGAAAGTTCGACTTTTGACTGTTAGGTCACAGTGAACTTTGTTTTCCCGTCTGACTGCAGCACAAACGCCTTAAAGGTGTTTGATTTTGTTTTCTTGCTTTTTAACGTTTTAAGTTCCCGAATCCTTTCATTTGTCGTCTCTTTATCCATAAAGCCCAAACATATCTGCCGGTTCTGTCGCCACGGTATCAGGATGGCTCGTGGAAACGTGCAGCGTTCTCAGCCGAGGTAATAAATGTGTTTACAGAAATAAGAAGCAGGAGCTTCAGTTTAAAAACGTGGGCGGAGCAACATGAGACGAGCTGATTGCATCCCTAAAGAACAAACTGATTTAAAGGGAATTTTTTTTTCTTTTGATTTGGTTTTTTGTAGCCAACATCACCGCAGAATGTTCTGACAGCTGCTGTCACAACATCAAATCAACCCAGTGAGTCTCAGCTGGCAGCAGGCGCTGCGCCGTACGACGCACAACTAGGTCATTTTGACAATGCTGCACTGTGCCCATTGATTCCCCCCCCCCACCCACTGCAGTATGAGAGTAAAAGAAAATCATTCACACAACCAGCTCCAATACCAATCAGCCAACTGTTGCACCAACATCACGCCCAGACCGCGGGTCACAGATCAATACGTGATTACCGACGTGCCAGCAGGTCCTCCAACGTGGCCATGAGCTTTGAAAAACACTGAGGGAGGGGTTAACGAGTGGGGTAGCAATTAAAGATTATTACATCCATCCAGTCGCCAAAGGTTTTCTGAGTCCAGGTCATGGTGTCAAGAGGTTAGTAAGGTAGTCCAGATGTCCCACTTTCCAGCCACACATTCCAGCTCCTCCAGGGGGGATCCGAAGATGTTCCAAAACTAGATAGGCTCCATTCTAGCATGTTGAAGTACATATGCTTGTCCCAGTTAGATGTGCTTGGAAAACCTCCAAAGGCAGGGACTGAGGGGGCATCAGATGTCCAAACCACCTTAAATTACTTCTTAAAGACGAAGCAGCAGCGGTTATGCTCTGAGATCCTTATCCTACCCGTAATGTCAGCCTCAGACGGGAAGAGCTGTCAGGAAATAAAGCCGATCTGATCGGAATGTTTTGTATGGTATGTGTCGGTAGAAAGCTCATCTTCCTGACCTGATTTCATGGCGTTCGGATGCAGTCCTGGAATTTTGGAAACTTTCAAAAAAAATGTCAGATAAAATCTTGACAGGACATGTGTCCTCTAAGCCCACTGCTGGAAACTCTATGAAGTTCTTGTACATCGGACTATCCTCCTTATCCAACTCGACCATCAGTCGTTCATAATGTCCATCGTCCGGATGTCTAGGAATCCATGGTCAAACACATACTCTGGGACTCTTTCTTTGTTGTTGTCCCAGTTTACTCCAAAGATGAATGACAAAATCATGTTGGAGCACACAATCACCTGTTATCCTGGTCAGTCACCCAAATCCCCGTCATGACGTGTACTGTTGGCTCGTCCCATCTGAGGCCGACTCAAGATAAAGATCTCCAACTCTGCTTCTGGAGAACATCTTCCCACGCACGTTTTCCAACTCTGCAGGAACTCTGCAGCCGGGAGTGTTCAGCCAATCCAGAACAGAGAAACACCAGACTAGATTAATCAGGTGTAGGTAGAGCAGGTAGGCGTGTAAAACATGGTTAGGAGCTCTTCAGAAGCAGGGTTGGACTCCTGGCCTTGAATTTTGAGTGTAAACTACATCCATACTACATCCATACTACATCCAGCTCCAGACTCCAAAGCAGTCTGGAGCTTCACTCCCTCATCACCACACCTGTCATGTGTTGAGGTCGTTAAGTGTTCCACTATTTAAGTTCTTCATAGTTGGTCCTTGGTTGCCGGATTATTCCATATCGGTTCCATGCTCGTTCTGTTTCTCCGTGTTGAGTACTGGTTGTTCTGTCTCGTTGTCCCTGGTTATCTCCGTGTTCCGTTTATTTACTCGTCTTTTGTTGTTTTTGCTCGTCTGTTTGTCAGTCCCCGTTTGTTTGTTCTTTTCCCGTTCCTGGCCCTGGTCCCTTCACGTCTTCCTCCCAGCTTCCCCCGGACCTTGGACCTCCCTGTGACCACTGACATTTCCCTCCGTTCTCCTCCCGTTTTGTGACTTTGACCCCCCCCTCCTCCCCCCTGTTTATTAATTTGACCTTGACTTCCTCTTTGGTTCCTGGACTTCTGTTTGTCCCGTTATTCTTTTGGTTTGTAAATAAATATATTTATTATTTATTCCTGACTTTGTTTCCTGGTGTCTGTCTGCATATTGGGTTCAAATCCTGGCAAATCACTCAGAACTGTTCAGGTGTTGATTTCCTTCTCTGACTCCTAAGTGAAACATCTTGAGAATCAATCCCTGTCAATTTGTTCAAGGTTCTACCAGGTCTGCACAGAATGTCCACAGATCTAATAAAGCTGGATTCGGCCAGACAGGCTGATCAGACGATCCGTGCTGACACGGACCTGCACAGTTAAAACTGAATAAGAGGAATTATAATCTTTTTTTTTCTGGCTCCCTTTGCTAATTCCTAATCTTAATGACTTGCAGATAAGGAGAAATGTTAATTAATGAGAGCTGCATGGTAATTATATCTCTGAGGGACTTGTTCCACCACCACCTCCTCCAGCTGACACTCCAGCCTGGTTTCTCCTCCTGCATTTTTTTTTTACTCCGTCACAACATTACACATTCAGCGCTCTCACGCTTCTCCTCCTCCTCCTCTCATTATCTCTTCCTGACCCGGTGCTCCCATTCAGTTTCAAGAAGGAGACGGCTCTACGCTCCAGTGACGGGGAGCAATAAAACCACAAGACAGTGAGCAGCCACACTAGAGATTAGAAAAGCAAATTTTATCCTATTTCTGGAGAAATGAGTGGGGCTGGAAGCTTGTTGACTTCTTGCATGACCTGCTGCAGCGTCTGTGTTGTCAGTGTGGAGCCAGTTATCGTACATAAACTTCGAACCGTGCAACACCAAGGCTGAATTAGTTCATAAAATCACTGACTAGTAGCCTAAAACAAAACCATAAAACCATATTATCAAAATACACAATTTGGCTGTTTTTTGTTGTTTTTTTTGAGAGCACTACATGATAACTGTAACTTAGCGAGTTGCCTTTATATGACGCCGAAATAAATCCTTGTCATTTGATTGGTGGATTGTGCATCACGTGACATTCATTATTTGCACTTTTGCACGATGATGTCGGCACCGTGCATTTTGGGACTGTCCGTTTCAGACTATTGCACGATGACGTAACGTACCGTGTATTTTTTTTTTTTTGACTATCCGCCACCGGGTCGTAAAAATGCGTCCGATTAGAAGATCACGCAGTGTTCGCGGGGACATCTTTGGCGGTCGTAGAAGCGCTGTCAGACGAAGAACTGGACAAGTTCCTCCCGCAATTGTTCGCTTCGCTGTGGCTCAGCGGTGTGTAGACGGGTTGCCTGAACTGTGGTGCGGATAGAGCACCGTCTGCGTCCCGCTGCCCGCGGGCTTCCTTTTCTAAGAAGAAACGCGTCTAATTTTAAGTAAAATATCAAATGACGTGGATTTATTTAGGTGTCGTATAAAACAAATAATGACTGTTTTTAATTGCACTCACAAACATTCATTATTTGTATAATATAGGGTTGGTAAGCTACTGCAGTAACTGATAGCAGCAGGACAGCTCGTGATTAGGCTAGAGTTCAACTTGATGCAAAATATTTGTCTGGATTACTAAAGTCAATAATTTGCCTCTTCCTTCACAACAAATTATACTGAAATTAATTTAAATTTGCTCCAAAATTTCAGGGCCAAAATGCAAGCCTCGTTCTCACTTTCAGGGCGGTCCATCCCGGAAGGTCACGGTCTATAACCGTGACAAACCAGCACATGAAGATCACGATTGCCCATGAATGTGATCTGCCACATGGTATGATGACGTAACACGTCGGACTTGGAACACACGACGTGTGCAAATACAATCGTAGCACACCCGTAGTATAATTTTAGCACAACCTTGGTGCTTCCAAAAAAAAACTCCCAGTGATGTCGCGACATGTACCACAATGTTACGGGTTCTGCGGAAATGCAAGGGATTCCCAAAGTCAAAGTTTGTGCCGGCAGATAGGAATTTTTGAACATCTTGAAAATCCAAGACCACAGGACCATGACAGAATATCCCGGTGCATCATGGAGACCTTCCTGGACCCTCTCATTTTTTCCAAGGTACGGACAAGGTTTCAAACCGTGACCTTCCGGGAAGCATATCCTGAGGCTTAATGCCTGTCTTAGTTGCAAAGAAACAAAGATCCAGGTGCTTTTGAAAGTCCAAAAATCACTGAAAAACACAGACATCATTGTCACCAGAACCTCCTACAGAGTAAATCTGAAAACCAGATGCAGCTTGTAGAATCCATCAGGGTCTTTTCCCATGACGTCATCATCGCTGCCATTCCCTGAAAATGACTCTGAGTGGAGGCGTGCAGGTGAAGCTTTTGGTCTTATGAAATTATCGTGACATGAAAATCCATCAGAACTCGCCTGCCTGCCCGGCGACTCCACCAGAACGGCAGCAATCTGTCATCTCATCTGTGAGAGCCCACGAGGACGGGGCGGACGGGCAGAAAATAATAAACAGAATGGACAACAAAAGAGTTTGCCAGAATCTCATGGTTATGAGGTTCCTGATTTCAGAAAACATAATAAAATATGGTGCAAAAGAGTGCGAGGACACATGGCGAGGAAACACTGCTGCTTAAACTGACAAGAGAAGAAGGCGATTCCATTCTGTGGCGTTATCGGTCCCGCTGAGGCTGGATCAGATCCTCAGGAAAACCATCACGCTGTTCACCAAACCGCTTGTCTCCGCCGTGCACTGATTTGGAATCAGAAGGACTCAACTTTGACCAACAACCTCCAAGGTTACCTGGAATTATTCATAATAACTATTCTAATAAAAATCCATCACAGGCAAAACACACACACACACACCGGTATTTAACAGAAGTACTCAGCATTGACCTACAAATCCATTTTTTCTTTTGCATGACGTTAGCTATTTCTATTAGCCATCAAAATAATCAGCAGTTGCTGTGGTGACGGAATAGAGCATGTTGGATTGTTATCGTTTTCACATTCAGCGTTCATACAGTCCAATAAGAGCTAAGTAATACACCAATAACCATTAACAGGTGAAGGATAACTCATCTGTTTATGTCACAATTAGCCCTTTGTTGATTATTTTAACCAACAGAAATTGAAGGATTTTTTCTTCAGGGGTGTTTTCAAACCTTGAAGTCTGTCTGTTCATTAACGTTCACTCAATTCACTGGTGTTTAAGCACCTTTTCATTTCATTGTGAAACTATCAAAGCTCAAGGTCATGCTGCTGTTTTTCCACCAACTTATTGCTAGGTCAGTGGTTGCGGAGAATAATGTTATCGTGCCATCGTTTGGAAAAAAACCCAACTGTGCTTTCAAATCACATTTTTAAGCACATTTTTATTTTCATTGCCTGAGAAAACAATCGCAGCTAAATGTCATACCGCTGGTTTTCATCTACTTTTTGCAAGCTTAAAGGTCACAGCGAACGCCGTAACTGCTCTATCTTTGTAAATTAGATAAAAGGGAAAAAAGTCCCCCCTGTCACCTGCTTTTTGCTCGGTCAATGGTTGTGGTTAATAATGTCATCGTGCTATTGTTTGAAAGCAATCTAACTGTGCTTTTCACATCCTGTATTTTTCAGCATTTTTATTATTTTCATTGCCTTAGAAAACAATTACAGCTCAAGGTCATACTGCTGTTTTTGCGCCTACTTTTTGCTGGGTCAATGGTTGTGGGGAATAATGTTATTGTGCTGTGGTTTGAAAAAAAAGTCGAACTATGGTTTTTCACATCCTGTATTTTTCAGCATTTTTATGATTTTTATTGCCTTAGAAAACAATTACAGCTCAAGTATCCGTCTATAAATTAGAAGATTACTGAACCTCAAAGTCAGACCTCATACAGTACAATGTACTAACTGTCACAAAAATAAAACTAGAAGAGCACTCAGCAGCATGCGACTTCTCCCAAGGATGAACAATCCTAAACATATGTGTGCAGCTGTGTTACAAGGAAAAACGAAAGACTCTGACAATAATGCTGACACTTATTTGTCATAAATAGAAAATACAAAAATGTCAAAGAATGCTCTAATCTTGCACTGCTGAAGAAAGTGTAAGAAATATCCTGGATTCACCTCTTTATCCAGAGCTGCACCAAAATTAAAATTTTATATTAAATGTATTTTGTAATCCTGATGGGACTGGGTGGAAACTACACCTACTTGGCAGAGGAAATTATGATTAAACTAGTAGACGGCGCCCGTGACAATGTTCCATGCATGAGTGGTGTTTCTAGTTGAGAAGGAATAAAGTGATGAGGATTAGACTGCAAAGGCTACAGCCAGAGACCAAACTGATGTACCCTTGAATTTTTAGGAACCAAACGGTGCAGAAACGGTGCAGGAACACTAACCGCCAGCGGGAGGGAGCAGCGGTACGTCCTGTCGCTGTGAACGTGTCTGTGAAGAGCGCAGAAGAAGAGTACACACACCACCTGCCTCAAAAGAGAGGTGGTCTCCCCACAGAGAGGTCTCTGTTGAGAGGTCAGTTTTGTTTTGGGTGCATGGGTCCCCGATTATGTGTGGAAAGTTTCGTGGAAATCTACCCAGCGGCGGCCGAGAAATAAGACGGACATACAGACAGACAGGCATCCTTGCAGCATTATATGGTAAGATAAGGTCTTAGAATTGATTCTGGATTATTTTGTAGCCTTTTTTAACCCATTAGATAACGGTGATGGTCAGGATCCAAATGTGGATTCTATATCTTTTTTTTTTTTTTGTCTTTTGCACAACGAGATAAGTCAGTAGGTAAGTCCTATATCGGCCCTGAGGCCTGTTGGTGCCGGTGCTTATCTTCAGATTCCGTAGAGTACGACTACCCCTGTATGGGACTCCAGTCCAACTCAGGTTACTTCCCCAGCCAAGGCTGGTTCCCATTTACAGCTGGGTGGGCTGAGGCGATGCAGATTAAGTGTCTTGTCCAAGGACACAGACAGGTAGCATGAGCGGGATTCGAACCCAGGCCAGCTCCTTATCCACTGAGCTACCTGTTCTACACGGAGCAGTCGAGATGAGTACCAGTTCCACAGGCTCAATAATGAGTGGACTGTTTAATACAAGAAGAAGAAAAAAACGCTCCAACCCGCTGTGCAAAAGACATTTTAAAAAAACATTGATCCAGAATCGATATCCCGATCCTGACCATCACCAATATTTAAGGGTTTCTTCTGGATATTAATGATCTTTGCACAAAGTTTTGTGGCTATCGGCTGAAAGCCGCCTCACTTTAGAAACCTTTTGCATGTGCGCAGTGAGAGTGTTTAGCAGTTTGTTAACAGAAATTAATTAACTGATTTTGACCAAACAATTTAGTCTTTCCTAGAATATAAACTCTTACCTTTGGGGGGGAAGAGGTTTGCTAAATGACATCACATAAAGAGCAGATTTCTTCATCTTTCTTCTGTTTAGTTAATTTTATAAAGTGCAACAGTACTTATTTATATGAAGGCAGCTAAAAATATAAGAATTTTCAAAAAGCAGACTACAAAATTTTAAAAAGCCGAATCAGATCTGATTCAAATTCATGACAACCTGTAAGGGCTGCTCAATGTCACGAGCTTCATGCAACCACTAGGTGGCAGTAAATGTCCTTGCTAAAATTGTAGGAAATTTGAAAGTTTAATGTCCAGAGTATATCTACTCACATTTGGACACAACGGACATCAGACCAGAATTCAGTACTAACTAGGAATGGGAATCGAGAACCGGTTCCAACCGGTTTTATTGAGTAGTGGATCCAAAAAGTTACTATAGACAGTCCGACTTCATCATCAGCCATCTTTGTTGCGTTCAGTGCACGGTTTTACCAATTCGAGTGGGCGTGCTTCGTTAAGCTTG
>OMMV01029847.1:3670-25384 GCA_900302635.1 Chatrabus melanurus
TTTTTCCCCCACCTTCATTTAGACCTAAGGTGTCATGCTGCATTATGTTTGGTGTTCATGCTGATTCTTGTAACTTTGCCCCGTTTAAAAATGTGTAATTTGAACCCCACAGAAACCAGCACCTGCAGGAGATGTCAGAGTGACTCAGGTAGAGCTACCCTCCCTTCTGGGCTGCAGCATCTTTTGGCTTGTGACCCACATGCATCCCGGGGAGGAGCGGATCTGCCCACTCCCTCCATCTCCACCTGTCCTCTGTCCAGCATCCTTTCATCCATCTTCTCCCCCCTCTTTCCGCTCACTTCTGGTGCACTGCCAGAGGAAATTCTTTTGAACTAGCTATGTGGGAAAAATGCATTGCGTTAACAATGCAAATGAGTTAATTATTGACTTATTTAAAGTAGATCAACAAAATGAAGTTTCGTAATAGGACCAAAAAGACATTTTAAGACGAGACCACTTTGGGTAGGCCTGGTTTTGGTTCAGTGTGATTTCTGACACCGAGCTGTCTCTCCTCGGGGCATGTTTGAGTTGTTCTGCCTCCAAGCCATTGAGACTAAAGCCCATTTGATATGCTCGTCTCTTGGAGGAAGCTGGCTGAACAGAGAGGGGGTAGGATGGGGGATATCATTGACTGCTTAAATGGCTTTCATTACACTTCTGCAAAAGCATGACTTCTTTATTTCACAGGATTTAATGTTCCCTCCATACTGTATTTGTCATTTGCATAATATTTTGTACCCACACGGCACAGACCTACCTGCCAGTGTCTTACAGACCTCCGCCTATGATATCTGTCATCATCCCGCACATTGTCTCAGAAGGCTTCTGTGTGTAGTGCTGCAGTGTTCAGTGTAATCTTTCATATTTTCCCTTTGTTCGTTTTCTTTGTTGTTATCACCAGAACTACAGTAGAGCTCCGTGACAGTTTAACATGTCTCTATCAAAGCTTAGTGTGACTAGTGTTGCTTGTACAGAAAAAAAGGCATTAAATTTTTGAACAGGAATCAATAACCGAGCGCAGATAATGGTGGGCATTAATGGTATTGTCAGATTTTGACATACTAACCTCATTTTTGGGTAATTTCATGACCAGAGGTGCTGTGAGGGTTTATAGGAGCAGCGATGATAATTCCATCTGAAGGCTGCACCAATGTGTTTGTACTGGTTAAGCACACTTTGTCACAGTTGCGTCTTTGCACAGTGCACACACAACATGTTACTTTGCAGTTGTCACTGTCAAGATCAAAGGATAAGCATAAAGAGGAACACTCCAGAGAAACACTATATACATAATAGTCCATACAACTCCAAGAAGCAAACTATAGGCCCAGTCACACCTCTGCGTTTACCTCAGCGTTTGGTGAACATGGTGAAAAGTCGAGAAAATTGGCCAAACGTCAGCCATCCCGGAGTTTGGTAGCAAACCTCAAATGCAGCATGCCATTTCACACCATGATGCTAATAGGGGCCAGCAGAGGCAGGCGTTAGCCAGCGCTCCATTAGAACAAGCGGGACCTTTGCCAACGTAGCAACATGCGGGAGAGGGATTCGACACACCGCTGTCCAGTGATTCTGAGCAAGCATAGCGAAGCAACACCCAGCATAGACGATCGCACCAGTAACTTTGGCTACCAGATGCTAACGAAGCTAAAGAAGGCTACCTTGGTCGTAGCGGAGATTAACTTTCTCTACCAGTCTCCAACGAAGCCACAGGTACGTCGGCAATCGGCGAAATATTTTCAACACATTGAAAATTTTGGGCGCGGTCGGCGTTCATCAGCAAACACCGGCGAAGGCCAGCACAGGCTACCGGAGGTTAGCGATCATCGACGAATGCAAGTAAGTTCATCTACATTGGCCCAAACGCCTAGGTGTGACTGCGCCTTATACCTTTGTATTCTCATTCAGTAACAATAGGCATTTAATGTGTGCCTAATATCCCAGAATGATTCCCCTCATTAATATGCAAAGTTCTGCAAATACTACAGTGGCACACCTGTTCCACCATCCTCTCCACATGAAGAAACCATGTGTATAAATGAACTTAGTGCTGCTAAACATGGGTAGATATAACAAGAACTCAAAAATGATGGTGCACTCATTATTATGCAAATTTATGTCTATGCCATTACAAAAATTATGGTGCAACATGTACCCCACATGAGGTACTACTGATGTATGAACTTTCTGCCATTCATTACCACTGAAATATAAAATAATGCAGAGTTATTGGCTCTGTGGGATAGGAGTTCGATGACCAATATGTAAACTTGAATTTGCTTCCCAGTGTGTGCTTAACGCTACCTGTCTATGTCCTCGGACAAGACATTCATCTGCATCATTTTAGACCACCCAGCTGTAAATGGGTACCAGCCTTAGTTGGGGAAGTAGCCTGCGATGGACTGGCGTCCTATTCAGGGCGAGTCATAGACTCTAATCCACTTAACGCGATGGTATCCGGGGATAAGCACTGGCCTGATGCACCTGTACAGGACTTACTTCTTCTGGACATTATTATGCAAATTTACGTCTATACCATCACAAAAGTTACAGTGCAACATGTACCCCACACATTGTACTCATGATGTATGAACTTTCAACCATTCAGTACCACTGAAATATTGTGGTTCACAAAAGATTATGTTCCCATTAGTAGTATGCAAGTTTATGTCCAGAACAAGAATGCATCTGCATTGTGGCTTCAGCCACGAGGACAATCTGGTCCACAGGTAGTCAGGATTCCAAACCCTCCCGATCTTTGAGCAGAGGCTTGGGATTCTGACATTGGAGCTGGAAAAGTTCTGACCTGTACTAAACGTAAAAAAAAAAAGTGTCTTACTTTTCCTTCAACAAGAGATGTTTGGGCAATTTCAAATTTTGACAACTTTGTGTACGTTTTTCCAAAATGCTCCACATTTTCTTAGTTAGGATGTATTGGCGCCACATACTGGCCTGGAATATTCTGTTTTCATCAGACAAGATGCCTTAGTTGCCAATTTACTAACTTTCACTCATGTCGGTTTGAGGCTCACTATGCAGATGTTGAGAAGTGTGCAGTAGTACTCAACATGGCCTGATGGTGGCGGTAGTGTAGCCTTAAGCAGGATTTCTAAGTTCCATTAATCGCAAAGAAAACAAGGCAGCCATTTTTCTACTTGCACCCTCTGTCACCACCGGAGTCGGGCACAACAGACAGGTGACACACACGCCTTTCGATTGTGACCACTAGAGCGCGCTACGGTTTAAAGGAAACGATGAGGCGGTTACGGCGGTTATCTCTCTTTTTCAACAATAACTGCAAGGATTCGAGTTGTTTTTGTTTTCAATGATATGGTATTTGATGATGAATTCTTGCTCTTTCTACGGTCAAGATAGTCTTCTCTTCCAAGGACATAATATGGTGAGATCGCATTCTCTGTTCTCACAATTCAAGACCTCTGTGATGCTGGAACCGGTGTCGCCTGTAGCTTGTGCAAGGGAGGAGGCATGAATAAATAAATATTCTACTTGCAGATGCAACATCATAAGGGTGTGATGTTGCACCAGAACAAAAATAGACTGTTTGAGTGGGTAAAAATAAATGCTACTGTTTATTTCCTCAGTCAGTGAATCACACCTGGGAACTTGCCAGTACAATGGCACTTCATTCAGCCTCTCCACAGAAACAGCTGAGCCTTAACTGCTTTGTTAAAGGGCACAACTGTTTTTCATAGAAGAGAGAGGGTGTTTGTTATTATCCCCTCTCTCGTGTTCAGTCATCAAACACGTGCACATATAGCAGATCGAGGGTGCCGCATTGAAAGAGCATCAGGTGCTTATCAACAATATGGGGCCACCATCATGCACTTAACTGAATTATACAGGGGGTGCACACATTTTAAGGGCCTAGAGCCACTGCAGCGGCAAGTACTCTGTCGTGATCTAGCTGGTAAATGATACGCTGTGCAGCAGAAGGCCTTTACCGCACACACAGTCAGAGTTCACAATAATTAGCTTTGAGGTTTCCGTGTAAAAGGGAACTCGTACACTCACACTGTCATTAGTTAATGGGCCTTACAGCCTGTTACCAGGGTTTACTCTCCCTCCCTGCTGCTCCCCGAGGGGCTGAGGTGAGGTGAGCACGAGTCCAGGGTTCTGCTCTCAGTCAGCCGTACAGCATTAAACACAGCCTGGATGAGGAGGACCCATATGTCTCTGGGCATTACTCAATTAAAAGCCGCAGCTTCTTGGAAATCAAGCTGTTCGGCAAAGCTTCGCGAGAGTTTCCGCCAAAATCGGCTTATGATCTGGTTTCACTGCAGCTGATGGACAGAACAGAGCAGTTATTAGGAAAAGGTCTAACTGTGGCAGCTTAAAAAGCTGGAATGTTACAGCACGGACAATCATCTCTGAAGCAGCTCTTTACACCTGGCCGAGTTCGGTGGCGAGTTTTCCAGATCAGCGCCTTGGCACGTCTCGTGTGTGTCCCGGGGTGCGGGGTGGCATACTGCATGGCATAGATCAGCACAATTCGGGAAAGGTTTGTTAAACCTGTGCTGGTTTTGAACATTTGAACATTTTTGCACCTCGACTGGACTCGGCTCCAAGTAGCCCACTACAGACTTGATGCACCTCAGCATTCAATTTTCATATCAAGAGCTGATGATGGTGTGTACACCTAGTTTGCACGGAGTTGCATCGGGTTGTGCCGGGTCTGTCCGGGGCCACTCTGTGCCGACCGCAGGCAGGCCTACTTTTGCCGAGTGGTGTGCCTGCTCGGATGGACTCTGCACTGAACATGGCCAGGAAAGAGCTGCTTGGGGGAATTAGCCGAGGTGCGCTGAGTTGTAATTTGGCCCGTTGTGCCACAAAATGGTTCCAAACTAGGCCAGGTGTAGGGGCAGCTTTAGAGCAGAAGCTGTGCATTTATTCATGTATTTAAAGAGATATTTTGATGTAGATTGGGCTTTGTTGTTTTTCAACTTACCTAGGCTGGAGCTGTATTTTTGTCTCCACGGGTTTGTCAGTTTAAAGTAACGGCCAAATAAACAGGATTTCATAGTACCTTAAAGGTATCATATTATACAGCTATTTATTTATTTTTTTGTATGTGGTTTTTAGCAACCAAATATAAGTCAGCAGGTGCCTTAAAAACAGATATTAAAAGTCTGTTGTCCTTAGACGCCACATAGACAATGCATCTTAAAAAAACTCACCTTTTTTCCGTTCTCTAAGAAACATGCTTGTTCAGTGATGAAGGTTTTCCAGGAAATACGGGATTTCCAAATTTGGAGCCTACTGCTATTTATAATGGGCATCGTTAAACTGACACACCACTCGACGACTGATGGTCTGTATTTTTAACAAAATGCTAGTCACAGTTAGTGTTGGCATAAGCAGCTACGTGTTAGCATATGTCATCATGCTAACTGTTAGTTGTAACCATGGTTAGTGTGACCACACATTGGATCGGCATTATTTCCTGTTAGCCAGAGCAGTTTAATTGGAGCCAAGCTGCTGCTGGCCACACCGCTTTGCCCTGCACAGCTGGTGCAAGCCATCGCACTCTCGCTTACGCTGACCTGTGGGCATGTTGCAGAAAGCGCATCAACCTCATGCCTCACCGAGCAGGCAAGAGTCCAGATTCAGCTTTCTGAGACAGCGCAGAGTTTAACATGAAACCCAACCCATATTTAACTGTAAAAGGTAGATAACAGGTAAATCCTGTTTTTTGCACAACGTGGCCATTTTAAGAAATCCAAGGAAGTCATCCTGTTTTTTTTCAGCAACTACTCATACATATTTGATCCGAACTATAATGTAAATGAAAAATGTATTACCAATAGCATAATGACTACAAATATCCCTCTTCAGGTATCAATGCTAAATGTAAAATAGCAGTGATGTTGAGTAGATCTGCTGCACTTTCTAATAGCTATATATTCAGTGGTTAGGCATAACCAGGCTAAATTTACCATTTAATATTCAAACTGCACAAAGACATGTGAGATACTTCCTCCACGTTTATGTCGCTCTCTCGCTCTCTGTCAGGAGAAAAATGAGTAGCATTTCCCAAAAACTGAATCACTGCTTTGATGTTGCCTGCTGCAGAAGTTATTACACTGTGATGTTGAGAATCAATTTTAACAAGCAGGCAGAGGTCCAGCTCAGCATCATGTATCATGTAATTCTTACTTCAGCCACAATTTTAAATGATGTAATAAGAATTGTGGATTAACCTGTGCTTTCTGTGAGGATGTATAATGAGTAACATTTTAACTAACAGCCAGTGGCATTTTAAGTGAAAGTACCATATTGGCCTGAATACAAGACAGCCCTGATTATAAGACGACACCCCCCTTTTTCAAGACACATTTTTGGAAAAATGCTTTCTGAAGATTAGTTGTTTTTGAAAAAGAAAATGCTTGTATTTGAAAATAACACAAATCAAAGCACAATGAGAGAGAAATACACAGGCCAGATTGTATAAAGCCAAACTACAATAAACAATAAACTTCAGATCATGTCAATCAGTCAATTCTCCATAGGCAGAAATCTGCACTATGGCTGGGTGCTGGGTGAGTTGTTGTTAGTAACGAGAGGCTGCTGCAGAGTTCTGAAGACAATAAAAGCGCATGATGTGGTGTGATTCTGCTGCTGTCTTTATGAAGATAAAATCTCTCCTGATGCAGTTTGGGTACCTAAAATAACGTGGGTCCATTGTTGAATTAAAATTGTGCCGGGTAAACAGGAGCCGCTTCTTGCCAGCAACAGCAGTCAGGAGGAGGAGCTCGCTCTGGCTCCTGAGAGAACCTTAAATAATGGTAAATCATTGTGATTTATTGTGGTATTTGTGAATGTTTTTTGTTCTTGTGGTGATCTTGTTAAAGTTGTGTAGCTAAGCGATTATGGTATAAAATGCAAGAAGCAATACTCGGCACCCTGAGTGTAAATTGTACCTCACACAGTGACTTTTGCCTGTTCGTAGCGTCTGCGGATGGTTCTTAATAGAAAGAAGTGTAAGAGGGAGACATTCCTTTCAAGGTTTTCTGTCGCCACTTACTGTAGGGTGTTTATACTGTATTCCTTTGTTTAAGCGCACTGTATGCTAAATAAATTGCTTTTATTGAACATAGGGTACTTAGAAATCATTCTTTTAAGTGCTGTGTGCTTAAACGAAGGACCCTAGTATAACATGTAAAACTAGTTTGCGATTGGAAGATGACCCCCACCCCCCCATATGTTTCAGATATATTTCCACGGGGGAAAAAAACTTCTTATATTTGGGCAACACAGTACTAAAAACTTAGAGGTTCAATTTCTCCATTTCTAAATATAGAATTTTGAAGTTCTCTTCTGAAATTCCACCACCTTCGGCGTGAAAACACATGGTGCACGTATGCCAAAACCTCGATCTGCAGAGTAGGAAAAACCTGTTTTCGTGCAATTTATTTGAAGATCTGCCACTCTAAATATTTGGGTAAAATGGATTTCATCACCTAGATGTGTCACGTCTAGTGTCATGCTAGGTCTGTAGATCACGACTGGCGAGGCCAAATGCTGGGGAAGGTCTAAACCTCCACACCAGCACGGCTCTGCAGCCGGGCTGCTATCCAAACATTGAATTTTTTTTATGGTAACACGGCTCAGGAAAGCATGTACGGGCGTAGTAGAGTGGAGTGTGTGGTGTTTAAACTCACAGATTTAGCATCTGTGAAACGCTCCGCTGGCTTCTGTGTATACCGAAGTACAACCCGGCAGAAATAGGCAGCCTTTATTTAGCAAAACGTGCGCGGTCTGATTGATTATATCACCGTCTCTGCAGGTAATAAAGAATGGTGGATTGAATGGACAATGTGTACCAGACACTTGTCTACATAGTAGAGGCTTATTTATGTCTGTGTGACAAACTGTTTAATTTACGGAGACCTTTTTTGGGATCAGTTCGTCTGATGATGACGGTGCCTCTTAAGTATTAAGAAGTTTACCTTGGCTTTGCAGTGTAGTTTGGATCTTGATGATAAAGAGTACAATTTTGCTGTGTGGCTTTTGTTTAGCCCACGTAAGGAGTGAGACATCTTGTTTTTGTATTCTTAAAACGGCTTCTCTGCTGACAACTCTCTTGGCACGTCACCTTTGTGCTCCATGCTAACAAACTGTCTTAATTAATGCTGCTTTTAGATGAGATTATAAAGGTGATGTGATTGAAGGGCGCTGGGTGCAGAGACAGAAGGAAAGGAGTTTTTGTGTTAGTGCGGTTGGTGTTGGCAGGGTGAAAACAAGGTCATGCACACACTGTTGTAAGCGCGCTAAACTTGTCCGTAGAAGACCCTCCCTCTATTATGAACGACTTCTGGGCTTGGCGGCTCGTTGCTGTCAGTTGCTTGTATCTACATTGATGTGATAATTCACCGCGGCGCTCCCGTCCTCTCTCCCTCTCAGTAACTCCATCGGCTGCTCTCGGAGGTGATCTTTAGGTCTAAATGGTAGGTTGCCAGTTGAAGAGACAGGCCCTCGGTGTGGAGGTGGTGATTTAGTGGGGAGATCAGCTCGCTGTAATGGCAGGGTGGAATAATTCCTCTTTAACCAGGAGGCTTGGTTCTCTCCACCCTCAAGAAGAAAATGTTACCGCTGCTCTGCTTTGTTCTCTCCGTCTGCTCTTTTTTCTTCTCGGCTTTATCACCACTTGCCTCTCACTTCTTTTTGCAAGTACCTGCTGCTTCAGATATTAATAATTTGGGAAAAACATTTTTATCTTAAGCAATTGAAGTCCACTGCTCTCACAGTTCACTTCAAATCACAGTACATTCCTGTCAGGTTTCCCAGTACAGGTGTAGAACGAAAGACTTAATTAAGATTAAGGATCTACAGTTTCCACATCCTGAACATTCTGCCTGAAGTTTTTACATTACACTTTGCGTAACCACATTAAAAACAAACACATGAACATGACAATATAATTCACAGTCAGTGTTACAGGTGTGAAAGTTTTTTTAGCCGTACACAGCCCACAGTGTTGAACTTGAAGAAGCATTCACTTGTCTCTGCAGTGACGTTCATGTCTCTGGGTCCTCGGCCTTTGACATCGAAAGGAAGAGCTTATGGAGTCTTGAGGTCACTGGACTGAGGTGTTTGGTGATGCCGATATCTTTGCAGAAGAACGAATGTCCAAGTCTTTAGGGTCCTGGTACTTCCTGTCTTACTGTGTGGTTGTGAGATTTGGACGCTAACCTGTGACCTAAGGTGACGACTGGATGTCTTTGGTTCTTGGGTACAGCTGGAATGACTTGTTGTCAAACAAATGAATATTTATGGAGACTCAGATGAGGAGTAGCACTTGCATCGTGAGGGAACGTCAGCGGCGACATTTTGTCCGTGTGGTGCGATTGTCAGGGCATCATCCAGCACGCAGGTTCCTCAGTGTTGAGGACCCCAGCAGCTGGAGAAGGCCAAAGGGGTGTGGCAGATAGATGTTACTTTCTAGAGGTGGGGATCGATCGGTTGTCTGCCTGGGTGGCTACCAACCGGGACCCAGGGCGGTTTCGTAGTGTGTTGGATGCAGCGATGCATGTCACCAGTGCAAAAAATGTAAAATATAGCGGTTTTTCAGTTTCACTTCTTTTTTTTTTGCACCCCTAGTAAACTGTGTATTATAATGTACAGCCTATATTTGGTCCACCTCCCCTCAGATGGGTAGTTTACAATATTAAATAATGGAAGGTTCTAAGTACATATATATTTATTAATAAATATTCTAAAGTAAAATGTTTGACCACTTTTCACTTTAAAAAAAAACATAAATTCTTCTATGTTATAAAACTGCATAATCTCTTTTCGGTGGAAAATCAGGTCGTATTTAATCAGGTTTTTTACGGTATTTTATTATTAAGTGACCATCGGTAACCATCTTTGCATTATCTTGTACCCTGCAGGACCTATGAACCTTTTTGTGTTTTTCAATTTACATTTGTATTTGAAGTATTAATTGTTCATTTCTCCATTTCCAAACATTGTGAAAAATGTTTTGTTGGCTGGAGTCATGCAAAACTTAATGCAATAGTAAATATCATTATTGCACACTTTTTAAAACTCAGATAAAGTTGAAAGCCAACATTCTGATGTGCTTACAGCACTATCTCAGTGTGCACTGTTAAAAAACTGCACTGAAATAGAACTAACACAAAAATCTTTAATATTTAAACCAGAGGTTGAACACTTTTCGACAATCAAGTCTGACTGATTCAACAAAAACAAGCTGACTGACATCAGGAAAAAAAAAATAGGTTTGGCGTATCACTGGCTCAAGAAGCCACATCTGCTGTTAAGACTTCATTTCAGGCTTTTTCTGTCTGTGGCAGGAAACCTGGGAGGTCGTTTATCCAACAGATAGATTTCAGTTGTTACTTTGCACTGCAGGTACAGATGGTGTGATGTAGCAGCTGTGAAATCCACACAGGCAAGTGTTCATTGGTTTACGCTGCCCCCTGGAGGCTGTAGAAATATCTTCAGGCAGTTCAGAAGTGTGAGAGAAAATCATTTGAGGCTGGTTTTTTAAAATGTGCTGTAACTTGAGACGGCCATAAGGTAAAACAGACTTGCTTAATAAGTGACACACTGATCTCAGTGCACTTGTCAGGTGTGTGTATGTGTGTGTGCGTGCGCGCGCGCACAGATGTGTGCAAGATGAGACTCACACAGGTGCGTGTTTGTGTTTCTTTGCAGCCCTGCTGTCATCGTGGTGCGAGGAGCTGGGTCGTCTCCTCCTGCTGCGTCACCAAAAGAACAGACAGAACGAGCCGCAGGGAAAAGTTCCGATGCAGCCCAGCATGAACAGCATGAAGCCCGGCCTCACGCACAGGTCGGTGCCACGATGCACTCAGAAAACTAATACTGCTTTTCTCAGGTCACAATGCATCCCCACAACCAAAGCAAAAAGAGCTGACATGATAATGTCAGCTTACCGCAATGATAATCATCTGCATGGGTAAAATGTGCTGCTAATTTGAATTATTTCAGATTGTCATGTTTTAAATAAATAGATGGATATCTGTGTATGTATACATTTATATCTGTCTCTGTTATTTGCTGTCTGTTTGTTGCTGCGGACAGTCCTCCAAAAGAAGCCAACATTAAAGCTACAGTATGTAGGATTTAGGGGTGTTTCTTAGTGGAAATGGAACGTAGCATTCATAACCATCTGTTCATTAGTGTATAATTAATTACCTGCAACAACAAATCAATGTGTTTTCATGAGCTTAGAATGAGCCCGTCATATCTACACTGGAGTGATCGCCTTCATGGAGGCCGCTATGTTGCTACAGTAGCATAAAAGGGACATACTTAGTTCGTCATTCGCATTTTGCAACGTGGCCGGAAAAATGAAGAAAAAAAGAAGTGGATCAGTGGTTGCTCCCCTATAAACAGTTTCCTGGTTGCTAGTGCAGGCTAACAAGGTTGAGAACCCTCATACAGATTGCTTATCATAAGAGAAGGAAAGGCAGCATGAATCCCCATCAGAAAGGAAACAATATCGTGACCGGCAACGTCATAATGCAGTCTGCAACCTCACCACTAGATGACACTAAATCCAACACACTGTAGCTTTAAAGCATAAGTTCAATTTTTTCAGCCCTAGTCATAATAACCCAAGGCGATTCCGTAGTGTGGCTGATGCGGCAACACTCGGCACCAGCGTGTGCTCCCAGACCTGACCTGACTTGACCTAGTCATAATACAACATTGTTAGCAATCAAGCCTCTGATTACTGTACTAACCTTTGACGATTGCTTCACTTGTAAGAAATCCTTTTTTTTAATTGATTTGGGAAGTTAATCTGTGAGATTCGACGGCACAGCCGTCCCAGGTGTTAAAAATCTGTTATACACACAAAAGAGCAATGCCATGAATCTTACAACACATTAGCCCTACAAAATGCTTGAAGAAAATAAATTTAAAAACCATGACCACATATGCACTAACTACTAACGTGTAACCATGTATGCTAATGCTAATTACAGTTAGCGTTTTGTTTAATACAGCCTGTCATGATGCAAATGTAACATGTCAGCATGGCAGTGTCTGGCGTAAATAGTGGTACGCTCGACACCCATTAACCGGTAATTCCCGGAAACCTTTCATCACGATTATAATACAAAAATCATGGTGCTCTTTCCTCCCAATAAGAAGGTCCTCTGTTCAAAGCCACTCATTCCCCAATCTCCATGCACATCTGGAGTTGTATCAGGAAGGGCATCCGGCAGAAAACTGTTCCCCAGTCAACATGCGGCTCCATCCAGGATCCGCTGTGGTGATCTCGATCAAAAACAGGAGCAGCCAAAAGAAAAACAACAACAACAGTGTTACAGCCAGCTGATTTTTCAATTACAAGTACGACTGATGTGATCACCCATTTGAGTTTTACTTACACTTTTTTGATGCTTTTGGGCAAAGATATCAGCTACTTTTACATTTGTGTGATGTGGCTGTGAAGTCGACGATTAGTTAACAGCTAATCTGATAACAAATTAACCGTTTATGTCACGTCAAACTTTCACTGGTACCAACTTCTCAAATGTGAGGGTTTTTCTGACACAGCTAACAAGACAGCAGCTCGACACGGTATTAAAATACAAACGCACTTTCCAAAAGTTCCACACTGTACAGTCAGCAAGAGCACGTCCCGCAGCGGGCAAGCCGCACGCCGATATGTCAAATCGAGAAGAGTAGCAGAATTCAGGCAGAGCAAAACCATGTCTGGAAAGCAAGCATGAAGAGCACAACAAGTCTTTGAAGTCTTTGGCAGCACATATAAACATTTCACACATTGGCTGATTGAAGACAGGTGGCTTAGGCGGAGTTAGTGAGAGGCGGGGCTACGGTGTTGATTGATTAGATTAGCATGGCTGTAGAAAGTTGAGAAGGGTAATTGTCAATATTTAATAGACTAAACAAAGGATTTATTAAGGAATTCATCATAACTGATCGTTCAATTAATAGATAACTGCAGCCCTCAGTTAAAATAATAAATTTATTAACAAATCAATGGTATTAGTTTAGGATAAAGTAGTATTTATTGCAGGGTTGTTGTACAACCCCAAATCAGAACAAGTTTGGACGATACGGAAAATGCAAAAAAACAAAACAAAACATAGTAATCCAGTTTTCTTGAGAGTTACAGAGTGCAACTTTTGGAGGATTTTCTTAAGAAGAACATGTGAAATTTCAGCTGCAGTTTGCCAGATTTGATCTGTTTTCCTGTTTTACAATCCTTCTCTGCTCCACCCCAACATAAAGCTGTGAATGGGGATGCAACAGGCAAATGTTGCACAATTCCCAGTTTCTCCACTCACATCCATAGAAGCCTATAGTTCTTTCAGAGCTGTCATGGGTGTCTTGGTGGCTTCCCTCACGAGTCTGCTTCCAGCATGGTCACTCAATTGTTGAGGACTGCCTACTTGACATAGATTTCCTATACAGTACCATACTGTTTCTATTTCTTAATGAATGATGTAAATGAAGTCCAAGACATATTCATTGACTTGGAAATGTTCATGTATCCATCCCCTGACTTGTCTCAAGAAAACTGGCTGTAAAAGTGATATTTACTCCTTATATTTAGAATAAATTCCCCCCTCCCAACTTTTTTGTGATGTGTTTCAGGCCTTAAATGCAGGAAATGGATGTATATTAACAAATGAAATGTTGACCACACAAAATATGAAATATAAGTCAAAGTAAAAGTAAGGATCACAGCAGGGGGGTTTTATTTGCACTTTCCATAATGTCACAACTTTTGTTGTACATGTGAGCAGCTAGTATGGCGGAGCGAGGGGTATCATTTCTTTGAGTTTGCTCACAGTTCTCTAGATTAAATTATAATCTCGACCAAGAACATTTTCATTTTGCACTATGTGTCAGTATAAGGCACGCCGCTAAAGAAATGTGCATTATTAATGACAGAAACGGACAAATTGTTAATAATAAATGTAGCCAGTCACATCACATTTTTCTAATTCATCCCCAGAAATACACATTTTCCCAAAGAGTGCCAAAGTTATTTTTCATTCAAGCCAAGTAAAGATGAATTTACTGAGACAGGGTGCAGTGAAGGGTCAGTGTTAATTGAGGCGTTATCTTAAACTCGGCCCTTATGTAACACATTTAAGAGCACGCAGACTATTTCCAGTGCGTGGATCCAACCCAGAATTGCTTTGAGGGGAGTCAAGTTGATATGGGGTGGAGGGAAAATTGACAGGAAGGAGGGCTGTGAGAGTCATGTTTTGGAGAACATTCTGTGCTCATGCGTCTCTTCTCTAAGAAGAACGCCTGGAGTTGACGGCCAGGAATCCTGTTTACTTCTGCTTAGGATCTTGGGATATTTTTTTGGCTGGACGAGGAAATATT
This sequence comes from Chatrabus melanurus, assembly GCA_900302635.1. NCBI lineage: Eukaryota > Metazoa > Chordata > Actinopteri > Batrachoidiformes > Batrachoididae > Chatrabus > Chatrabus melanurus. Next base: position 18,053 of record OMMV01029847.1, read on the forward strand.
GAACATGTCGTCCCTTCCAAAGGCTAACCTCTGAGCAAAAACAAACTGCTTTCCAAAAACAGCAACTCCCTCCCACTCCACTGGCCACTTGCCTGCCCCCATGAGGGTTTAGCTTATTATGTGCAGCAGTCTCACATATTTTAACTCTGAATGCTAACCATTCCAACTGCACTACACCAGTCCACAGCCAAAGATTTGAAACAAGCCACAGATAGGATATCGTCATATTACCAGCGGGAGTGTGTGCATGTTGGACACACAGCTTCTTATCGGCTCATTGGCACCCTTTGGATAACGGCGCTCATTGGATAACTGCTAATGGATATTGTGTGTCCATTAGCAGCTTCCTGGCTGGAAATGTGTTTTGAAACTGAAGGCCAGTGCTTAAATTGTCACATTTTGGCAAAAAGTGAGCTTAAATTTTCACATTTTTGGATGGATGCGATGCTAATTTGACTGACTTTTCTCGGCCAAATGAAAGTACATTTTGGTGTTTTGATTTACTTTTTAGTGATGGATCCTTCCCCTATGACTCTGTCCCCTGGCAACAAAACACCAATCAGCCTCCTGGGTCATTATCTGTTGTTACAACAGTGTGGGGCGTGACCAATACGTCACAGAGTCAGGTAAGACTTTACGGAAACAGCATCCAGTCATACACAAACCGTTCAGGGTAAGCTTTTTTTGCTGTCTTGATGTTCCTTACAAAATACATCTTTTATATTCTTATATCCAGGTGCTTGGTAACCCAATGGTTAACAGCAATAACCCTATGAATCCTGGGAGTAACCCCATGGCATCGGGATTGTCTGCCAGTGGAGCAGGGCTCAACTCTTCCCAATTCAGTGGACAACAGCAGCAATTCCCAAACAAAGGAGGCTCCAACCAACAATACATTCAGCAGGGCATGTATGGCAGGCCGGGCTACCCTGGAGGTCCTGCGGGATACGGAGGGAGGTAAGAGAGAAGGGTGAGACTCGTGTTGACTGGGGAAAAAAACTTCCCGCAGGAATAAAACATACGTTCTGTGTGTTTCCAGTTATTCTGGAGGTCCGAACGCTCCTTCGGGAGGTATGGGAATGACCTCCCACACACGTCCTCCTGGCGACTTCACTCAGCCAGCTGCCGCTGCTGCAGCTGCTGCTGTCGCTGCTGCTGCTGCTACGGCAACCGCCACGGCAACGGCCACCGTGGCAGCCCTGCAGGAAACGCAGAATAAAGACATGAACCAGTACGGACAGGTAAAAGCACACGCCTGTTTATATGTACGTACAGCTGCCACTACGTACATGATTAGGCGATCATGCACAAAGATAAAGAATTATCCAACAACAATTTCACTATTGCTGGAACCTGGAATAATAGTATTACACACTCATACGCTTTGCTTTTTGGTGCAGATGTGTTCGTCGTTCCAAGTGGGCCCCGCTCAGGCATACAATAGCCAGTTCATGAACCAGCCAGGTCCACGAGGCCCTCCCGGAGGCATGAACCCTGCCAGTATGGGATCCGCCATGAACAACCCAAATATGAGCGGGCCTCCCGTGACCATGAGTCAGTCTCGAACGCCAGGAATGGGGCCTTTTGGGCCTCATGGCCAAAGAATGCCACAACAAGGCTATCCTGGAGGACCTCGGCAGGGCATACCCATGCAGGGAATGAAGAGGCCATATCCCGGAGAAGTGAGCGGAAAGTGCCTGTGTGATAGTACCTAAAATATGTGCTTAATTTTATGCCAAACATATTTTTTCCATTTAATTTATTTTTCCAGGCAAGTTACGGGGGTCAGCAGTATGGGCCGAACAGTCAGTTTCCCCCACAGCAGGGGCAGTACCCCGTGTCGAATGCCTCCAGGCCGCTACCTTCTCCTAGCTACCCTGGCCAGAGGATGCCAGGGCAACAGGGACAAGGACAGTACCCACCTGGCATGCCCATGAGCCAATACTACAAGGTCTGTTGCTACTTCCTCCATAAATCCATTTATTTCTTATCGGGTTCAGAATTAAGCCCCATTCTCATTTTAACAGATATGCAACCCAGAAGGTCATGGCTTGAAACCTCGTCCATACCTTGGAAAACGTTCGAAGGTCTAGGAGAGAGTCTGTGATGAACCAGGATATTCTGTCATCGTGCGCCGTGCTCTTGTTTTAACCGATGTTTGAAAATTTATTTTTTCCGTTGTGATTTTTGACATACTCAGGTATTCCCTTGCATTTCCGTAATGTTGTCAAACATGTTGTGACATCAACGGAAGGTTTTGTAGAAGAGCCAAGGTTGCGCTAACGTTATACAACAAGCGTGGAACGATTGTTGTTGCATACATCTCATGGTACAAGTCCAGTCAAACTGTGCACTAGATCACATTCGTGGGCAACCGTGATCTTCACACATGGGTTTGTCACGATTTATAGACTGTGGCCTTCCAGGATGCGTATCCATGAAAGGGGCTTTAGGGTTTGACCATATCCCGGAAAGCATACTGTATTCCCTCGTTTAAGCGCACTGTGCGCTAAAAAATTGTTTTTACTGAACACAGGGTACTTAGAAATCATTCTTTTAAGCGCACATTTTCTGGGATGTGCATGCCGGCCTCGTTTTGACACAGGTTTCATTGCGTGCATGAAATGATGAGGAAATAGCAACCGGTACATTTGCCTTTCATTCTTTTATTCGGAGATTCCACATTCACAAAGACATTTGGAAACCCAAACTTGACAAACTATTATCTTGCATTTTACGACACGTTTTCTGGAATGTGCGTGCGGGCCTCGTTTTGCCAGAGGAAATGAAACAAGGCTTGATGCGTGCAATGACACACTGGAGATTTACGACATTGATTCAGCAATGGCTGAGGAACTGTCCCAAGTCTTCTGAAACTGAAGTAAAACACCGCAAAAGGTCGGTTTCTGTCCGTAAAGATTATGTTTTGATTTTGATGCCAACTATTGCTGTGAATGGTGTGAAACCAGGCAATCGTGGTGGCGTGTAATAGCACCAGGGAACCCCCACCCAGAGGCCCCACATAGACCCCCATGGGCACTAATTAGGGTCTGTGCCTTTAAACGAAGGAATACAGTACTGCGAAAGCAAGACAGTTAACTCTGAATAGGTCTTCTGTCCATGACTGGATTCTTCTATATGTGAGAAACTCTAATATTATATCTTCCAGTGTATGCCTGGAGGTTTAAGCACTGCATCTTTCAAAAAAAAAAAAAAGTTAATTATTGGCATCTGTTTCATTTACAGCAAGAGCCATTCAATGGCCAGACCGCCAACTTCTCTGGAGGCGGATACTCCTATGGCCAAGGAAGTGGGGTGTGTTATCACTTCCTTATGTGAAGGCAACATTTGTTCTAAATGTGGTCATTGAAATTGCTTGTACAGATGTATAAATCATTGCACTTTCCTCCTCTCTGTAGCCACCCAGGCCTGGTAACTACCCCCACTCCCCTGTCCCTGGCAACCCAACACCTCCTATGACCCCAGGAAGTAGTATCCCTCCATACTTGTCACCAAACCAGGATGTCAAGCCCCCATTTCCCCCAGACATGAAGCCAAGCATGACAGCGCTTCCACCCCCTGCAAGTGGGTAGCTTCATTATTTCTGCTCAATGATGATGCATTTCTTCTTTCTTTCATAAACCGTGTCAGTGTTTGATTGACAGCCGAACCTTTGATGACGTTTTGCGTGTTTCACAGCTCATCCCAATGAGGAGCTGCGGCTAACATTCCCAGTCAGGGATGGAGTGGTGCTGGAGCCATTCCGATTGGAGCACAACCTGGCCGTCAGTAACCACGTCTTCCACCTTCGACCCTCCGTCCACCAGACCCTCATGTGGAGGTAGACCCACCATGCAAGCCTTCACTTCTATGAGAATCATGTTCTATATTCCAAAGTCTGTGAAATAAATCAGCATTATTGCTAACTGTTGCCCCTTCATTTCTGTTGACCACGCAGGTCAGACCTGGAGCTGCAGTTTAAGTGCTACCACCATGAAGACAGGCAGATGAACACCAACTGGCCTGCCTCCGTCCAGGTCAGCGTCAACGCCACACCCCTCACCATCGAGAGGGGAGACAACAAAACCTCCCACAAACCTTTGCACCTGAAGCATGTCTGCCAGCCTGGGAGGAACACCATCCAGATTACCGTCACTGCCTGCTGCTGTGTGAGTACAACTATTAGCAATACTAGGCAATAGTACCCGTGGGCATGAAGACAGTAAGGGCTACGGCAATCTGACATTTGACCCCCAGTTACCTTCACCCAAATGATTGACCTCTGGCTGGAATCCACCTAAATGTGTCCCACATTTGTTCCACAGCGGGTTGAAAATCAAATTCCTTGACCTTGACCTTTGCCAAAATGAATTATTCAGGGAAATTTCAGGGTCAACCTTCATTGACATACCAAGTTTGGTAGAAATCAGCAAAAGGACCTGGGAGGAGTAGGTAAACAAACAGACAGGCAGACTTGACCTTGACCCCAGTGATTGACCTTTGGTAAATGTGACTTTGCCTGGGCAATTCCAGAACCCGCCTGCATATGTGTGCCAATTGTGCTGAAAATCTGAGCGAAAAACGTAACTTTTGGCTTTTGACCCCAAAGACCTTGACTCCAGTGACTGACCTTTGGTAAATTTGTTCTGGCCTGGGCAATTCCAGAGCACACCTACATATGTGTACCAAGTTCGATGGACATCGGTTTGAAAATCAAAAATTGGATCTTTGACCACAATAACCTTGACCTTGACCAAAACAAACTCCTTAAGGGCAATTTTGGGGTTGACCGTCAGCAACATATCAAGTTTGCTGGAAATCGGCCAAAGGACCTGAAAGGAACAGGGGAACAAACAGACAGATAAACCAAAATTTTGACCTTTGACGCCAATGACCTTGACCTTTGCCTAAACAAACCCCATAAGGGCAATTCTGGGGTCAGCCTACATGCACACAACAGGTTTGGTGGAAACTGGCCCAAGCACCTTGGAGAAGTAGTGGAACAAACAAACACACACACAAAAAAACAAACGTTTCTCAAATTGTAGTGTGATATGAATTGCAGTTATTTCCATAATCCTATCGGCTTTGGGCGACTTCATCACAGATTCAACGATTGTACATGTTCTGCGAAATAGAGTCGATATTTTGCTGTCTGAGCTCATTCTGTTTTTGTGTTGTCGTACAGTCCCACCTGTTCGTGCTGCAGCTGGTCCACAGACCATCTGTGCGATCCGTCCTCCAGGGCCTCCTGAAGAAGAGACTCCTTCCTGCAGAGCACTGCATCACCAAGAGTATGGCTAATTTAGTCCCTTACGTTAGCTCATATGCAAAAGCAGATTTTAATTACATAAGATTTCATCTGTTTCTCTTTGTGCACCTGGAACTGTTAAACTAAAAGTTAGCGCTCTCGCTGCAGTGCCTCCTCCTCTGAAGCTGCCTTGTCTTTTGCAGTTAAGCGGAACTTCAGTAGCGTAGCAGCCTCAGCGGGAAACGCCACTCTCAACGGGGAGGACGGCGTGGAACAGACGGCCATTAAAGTGTCACTGAAATGCCCCATTACCTTCCGACGCATCCAGCTACCCGCACGAGGGCACGACTGCAAACACGTTCAGGTTTGTCTACTTTTACGTACCGAGTCGAGATCGTAGTTAATGAAAAATGATACCTTGTTGATAACATCGTTGTCATGAGCGTTTGTGATGTTCTTTGCAGTGCTTTGATCTGGAGTCGTACTTGCAGCTTAACTGTGAGAGGGGGACGTGGCGGTGTCCTGTGTGCAAGTAAGTGAAACGCTTGGGGATCGTATGTGAAGGAGGAGGTGGAAACTAGACTCGTACTCAATGGAGATGAATTCTCATGGTTGTGCGCATGATGTCACATGATGTACAACAATCGGTGTCCCATTGGTTTTACCACACATTGGTGTCACTGGACTGCCCAAAGTTTCTGTCAGCTTAAGTGCATCATTTAGTCATCTGATGAATTTCACACATACGGCACAGAGACTTTAAATATGTGCCAAAATTACACATTTTTGTAATGATTTCACATTGATGCTGCCATTTGAACAGTGAGCATTATCTAAGCTCTCGGGGGCTAAAAGACGCTAATTACTGCCCATTTATGCAGTCCAGTAAGGACACTTGTGAAGTACATTACTGTGCAAATGTTTTAGACACATTTAATGTGCCTAAATCTTTTTTTTTAATAATAAGGAAAAACCACTCGACATCTAATATATATGAGTACATATGAATAAAATGCCACCTTTAAAAATACAAAATATATTTTAAGTAGTCTATATATTTTAGGTGCATATGAAAATTAGGATGTATTTAATCCAGTTTTTAAACTCGTTTTTAAACGGCAACTGTCTTTCTGTTGTCATCCGCCAGAGAGTACGTCTACAAAAAAAATCAAGTTTGTTTTCTAAATGGGAAAAAGACTGCATTTGGTCTTTGGAGGAACACGACTGTTTGGTCATCTTAAGTACCATATTTGCCCAAATAAAATACGGTGGGGTTTTTTTTCTTGGAAACATAGCTGAAAAATATGGGGTCGTCTTATAATCGCAGACTACATTTTTAGATGTCGTACGTCCGCAAGAAGGTGATGAGAAATACCCATAAAAGGAGTGTGCCCCTCTGGTTGTCTTTTTTTATTTTATTTAACCTTTATTTAACCAGGAAAGTCCCGTTGAGATTAAAAATCTCTTTTACAAGGGAGTCCTGGCCAAGAGGCAGCAGAAGATTACAATTACACATCACATTAGTAATCAAAATGACAAATCATGAAAACAGTTACAAATCAAGGAGGCTGTCTCAAGTGCTCTTAGTCTGGATTTAAAATCATTCAATGAAATAAAATCCATTAGTTTCCAATCCTTTTGCAGCATGTTCCATGTAGAGGGGGCAGAGAAGACAAAAGCCTTTTTTCCCAGATCAGTGCGGACAAAAGGGACTGAGAGCAACAAATAATTATTTGAACGCAAACCATAAGAACCAACACTTCTCTGTGTGATTAAGTTGCAAATGTAGGAAGGCAATAGTCCAAGCATGGCCTTGTAAATAAAAGAGTACCAGTGAGTCAACCTCCTGGTAGACAAAGAAGGCCACCCCACACGAGAATACAGTTCACAGTGATGCGTCAAGGCTCTACAGTTAGTTATAAACCTCAGAGCAGCATGATACACAGAGTCAAGCTTTCTCAGACATTGGGCTGAAGCGTTCATATATAACAGATCTCCATAGTCTAAAATAGATAAAAAAGTTGCAGTGACAAGGCGCTTTTTAACCTCAAAAGAAAAACAACATTTATTCCGAAATAAAC
>OMMV01029894.1:3099-14337 GCA_900302635.1 Chatrabus melanurus
GTGTGCGATCACCTGGCTGAAAACTACTGCTCATTTTCCTCCAGGTCCGATACTGCAGAGGTCCCAGGAATTCCCCTGACTGCAGATCTACGCTCACCTCTGGAGGGCGCTCAAACAAACTCTCAGCTCTGAGCCAGAGACAAAGAAAGGAAGAGAGTCACCTTTGAATGACATTTACAGTGTAATTTGTTGTGAGTTATATAATAATAAAGACAGGACCATGGATGTATTAAAAAAAATGCTTATGGCAATTGATCATATTTTCAAATTCTGCACAGTGGCCAACCATAGTACTGCAGAAGAAAAAAAAAAATCCTGAGCCGTCCATGGAACACCATTATGCACATAATAAATGTGTTTTTCAGACAACAGTGGTGTCATTTCATGACATTTTAGTGACATCATCATAATGTGGCTTATACTATGTAATGACTAATATTTAGTTGATCAATATAAGCTTTGGATCACATCTCTCGCCCTGTTGGTTGTGGAGATATCCCGGAAAAATGTGTTTTCACACTGTACTTTTGTGACAACCTTGACCTTTGACTAATTTGCTTCAAAAGTTAATCATCTGGAGACACTCATACAAAGAATATTCCTACCAAATTTGGTGAAAATCTGCTCATCCGTATCAAAGTTATTTTGTACACAGACACACACATACAAGCATTTAAAATACCTGCTCTAATGCTGGTGCGCAGGGTAAAGAGGTCTCTGTAAATCTTGACAGGAGAGGTCAGCCTCCATACAAGGTTGATGATTACGCTTTGTACAATGATTCTTTGAGAATATGACATTTCATGTGTGTAAAATATTTCTAGAGCTTAGAAAGAATTCATTTCAAGGAGAACTCCAACATTTTTCAACTTAGGCTCTATTTATAAAAATAAACAGACTGCATTTCTATAGCGCTTTTCCATCTAGCAGATGCTCAAAGTGCTTTACAATGATGTCTCACATTTACTTCCCCAGCCAAAGCCGGTACCCACTTTTATAGCTGGGTGGACTGAGACAATGTAGATTAAGCATCTTGTCCAAGGACACAGACAGGTAGCATGAGCGGGATTTGAACCCAGGTCTACATATTGGCAGGCCAGCTCCTTATCCACTCAGCTACCTGCTCTACATTTTTTTAACATGTTTCTACATATTTTTAGATGTTTTGCGGGTCATCTATTCACTCGGGACAAAACTGAATTTAATCACTGCATTACTGATTTAGAAACGCAAACACCGCTGCAGGCTAACTGGCCAATTAACATTATTGGACAGCTGGCTGGTGCTGCTGTCCACTGAGGCATTACAAGTCGATTGCCGATGAGGGGATGTGTCTTACAGAACAAGACCCTCCTCTGTAATCGACTTATAATCACTCATTGGACAGCAGCGCCAGCCGGCGGCTAAAAGGCTAAAGTGAGCAGCCAATTGTATAATCAGTCATCTTAAAAAGTTGATTTAACTTTAGTGAGGTAAATATGTGCACGTTTACTTCCACACGGAAACTGTCCGTGCAACCGAACCCTTCTGATGACATTTTTGCCTGTTCAGTGGTGACAAGAAGGGCTTTAATCTGAGGGTTTCTGGTCGCCCCGTCCAATAACAATTAGCCGGTTAGCCCGCGGCGGTGTTTGCGCTCTAAATAAATAGCACCCCAATTAAATTCATTTTTATTCTGGGGGAAAAGATGACACCCAAACCATTAAAAAAAATAGAGCCTAGCTCAAAAAATGCCTGAGTTCTCCTTTAAGCATGTAACATCACTAATATGTTACATGTTTTTGAAATAAACACAAATATGCGTGTGTTTTGTTGTTGTTTTTTTTGTTCATAGTCAGGTTCACTATGTATTTTTGCTCAAATTTTATGGAGATTAGCAGAGCTGCCAAAATGGCTGCCATAAAATAAAAATTTCCAGATATCTGTGGTACTAATTGACATAGAGAATTCATTTAAAGTGTTTGTTTTTTTTAGACCCCAGGAATCCACCGATGGCCTTTTAAAAATCGCTATTCCTGGTATATCATTAATTTTGAGCCGTTTTCAATCACCAGAGTCAAAAATATTGCTACGAAGGTGAAGTTGTGCTCCATTGAAATACCAACACAAGTAGATGTCGTAGATGATTAACTTGGTGCTGGTATATAGTACGTTATATATGGTGGTGGTTTTTAATTTACAGTACAGAAGACATAGAAACAAGCTTTTTCTGATAGATGATCTATTTTCAGCCAATTGTCAACAGCAAAAATATTGGTAAAATGTCTTCAATTTTGTTCCAGTCATGTATTAACACAACTAGTGCATGTAGAACTTGCGTTCTACAAGTTGGTGGTTTAAACCACAAGGTGGTTTATGTGGTAATGGGTCTTTCTTTCTTTAGTGCCTTTTGATATTCCTTTTGGATTCCTTGGGCCCAAAAACATAGGTTTACTACTTTGAATGGAGTTTCTATGTCAAAAAGAGGCCGAGATATTAAGAAATTTTCATTTCACGAAATGGTCACTGTGCAAATGTACACATTGATTTTCAAATTCCTCATTGTTGTAAGTTTTTCAAAAAATGTCCTGAGTTGCTAATCTCCATAAACTTTGACCGAAAGCTCTTTTATTGACATCGTGAACCTGACTATTATGCAGAGGACAGTTTTCCATAGAAAGGAACCGGATGTTATCTTGAAATGTGATATCCAGCTCTTCTGTCCACTGACAGGACTGTTATCAAGGATTCTTCGTGTTCTGAAATACCACAAGCTGTATATTGGAGTTATGGCACATGTTTATCAATAAATGTAAAGTGCACAGTAGTTTAGGGTGCAAAGAATGAGTTTTGCTCAGGTAGTAGTCGGCTCAGCAAGGTTTAAAAACGGTGCAAAATCACAATTAGGAATTAAGCTACTAACTATCCCTCTCCTGTGACATTTTATTAGCACAACACTCATTTTGTGTAATTACATTGTGACTAACTTGCTTAGAGTGATACAGCCCTTTTGGCAGATTTAGATAAAGCTGGTTCTCACCCTCCAATGAAGTCTTTGATTCCCTGAAACAGAGCAGATTAAAACAAGTAGGTTATAACCAAATCTCTGCTGAAACATGCACGGATTCCTTCTCCTCTGCACTGTTCCTTCTTTAGTGTTTGAAAGAATGACGCAATACTCTGGAAGCATGCACCACTCCTCACCTTGAGCTGCTCTGGATCCTCTTCTTCCCTCATCTTGGTGTGTAGCTGCTCGGCCAGGCTTTCCAGCCGACTGATTTGCTCCGTGGCTTGAGTGAGCGCCTCCTCCAGTTGGTTGAGCTTCTGTTCCTTCTGCCGCTGGAGTTTCTCCTTGATGCGCTCCTCCTCCTGGAGGAGAAACTCCCTCAGCTTCTCGAACTCCACAGTGACCAGCTCCTCTAGATCTCCCGCTCGCTCCTAGAATGCAGAGCGCAAATGTCAGCAAAAGCGTGGACAATAAGAGTTTCCTGTTTTATCAACTCTGAAGCAGTTAGGATTTCGATCACGTGATACAGAGGCGGCAGAAGCAAGGGGGGGGTCAGGGAGGCACCAGCCACCCTCAAGGTTTGACTGCTCGGGTCTCCCTCCCACTTTTTATTGTCAGAAAATAATTTGAATCTACAATATAAACAGATCAAATGACATAATAGTAAACAATATTACTATTACACAAATAGGGCGATAAAACGACCACGATAACGTATCGTGATAAAACTTAGGTTGATAATGATGAGCAGCTTTGAACATTTATGCTCGATATGGATGGATCTAACAGTGTGTTACACAGCAGAAATAAATGTGAGAACGTCTGCTGTTTTTAAGCTTGCACATCAAAGTGCACAACTGTTTCCTACAGCAAAGTGCACTGAAGTCACATAGGCAAGGAGAAACAGACACCTCCCATCCTGACCTTTCACAATAAAAAGCCCTGGGCATGCACTGCTGATACAATAATAATAAAATTGATTTGAATAGCACTTTCTAACCATATATACAAAGTGCTTCCCAAAATAAAATACAGTAAAAGACAAATGATTAACTAATGAACTAATGACAGGAATGAACCCTAATGAAGGTTTCAGTCATTTTGGATACTCTTCACACTGACAGCATTATTAAGTTATATTGTAATAAATATTGATATCAATCAATATGGAAAAAATATTGTGATAATTTTTTATAGACATAAAGCACACAAATCAAGTACTAATTAATTTATTTTGGCTTCTCCCATTTTTGCTCGGGTTGCCACAGTAGATCCAGAATGGATCCACATGTTGGTTTGGAACATTTTGTGCCGGATGCCCTTCCTGACAGCAGCTAGAGATGAACATGGTGAGTGGGGCACAGGTGGCCTTGAACCAGGGACTTCCTGTATGGGAGGCTAGCATGCTTGCACCACTGTGCTAAAGCACACAAATCAAGTAAATCAGAAATAAAATAAATCAGATTTTGTAACCTTGTTACAAATAATAAACTAGAAAGCACTCAGAGAGCGCAAACCTCCGCCAAGGCAGTTCAGTCCCCCATAATGTGGAGATGTTCTTTTCCAGCAGACGGACTTCTGAGAACCCAATGATAATGCCAGCATAAACCATTTTGGTAGAGATTAATATCCAACTCAATCAATAAATCTTTATTTTTTTAATATCCCAGATTTACATGATAATCCGGATCACCACCAAAATCGAATCAATTGGTCCTTGGGCCATTTCCCACTTATCCTGAAAATTTCATCAAAATTGGTCCATAACTTTTTGAGTTATGTTGTGGACAAACAGACAGACAGACAAACAGACAAACAAACAGACAAACGCCGGCAAAAACATAACCTCCTTGGCGGAGGTAATAATATCAAGTAAATGATGACGCAGTATAATAAAAAAAGAATTGTTTTGTTTCTGTGAAAAAAACGGTTGATTCGTCAGGGTACGAAATACCCACCTGCAACCTGCAATTTGCAGAAAAATTTTCAAGGTTGCAGAATTTTTTTTTATAAACCACTTGCAATTTTGCAGGTTAAAAAAAAAACAAAACAACCTTTGAAAACTCAGACGGCTACCTCGGCAGTGATTGTTAGTTTCCGCCGAAGCGGGCAGAGCTCGGAACAATGGCTCTGCGCCATCATACTGATTTTCAAAATTAGGTTCTTTTCTTCTCTTTTTGCCTGGTGATTTTGCTTAACTTCGTCAAAACTCGCCTGATTGAAGCTTCACAGCGTCAATTTTGCCGAGAACAGCTCGTCTGTCTCGGGAACGCGCACCACTCATAACAGGAATAAAAGGAAACTTTTAACGTGTGAAAATAACTGTTTCTGTTTAGGTACCCTCGTAAAATGTTTGTTACATACCACACGACAGTGTATTTTTCAAAATACAAACAAATACAAATAGTTTGTGCGCATTTAACATTTCAAAAGAATGAACATGAACGTGTCAGTTTTTTGTGCTTTTGAAAAACCAACTGTGTGTTCCTTCTTCGTTTTGTACTTCCATATGTCTCTATATTGGTTAGGATTCATGTCTGAAAAAAAAAATCCTTGCACAGCAACGTATAACATGCCTGAACTCACACCGTCTGTAGAGTAGGCAAGACAGGGAGTAGTTGTAACTTTTTGGTTTTTTTGTTTTTTTAAATCACTACAACTGTAAAATTCATTTTAACATATGTGTAGCTTAGCTCCATCTTCCATATCTGACTTGAACTTAAAGTGTAATGACATTTTATTTAAGGATTTTTGAAATTTTAAAAATAGAGACACAGTTTTCATGTACAGTACCAGTCAAAAGTTTGGACACACCTTCTCATTCAATGGCTTGTCTTTACATTTACTGCTTTTGGATGGTGTCAATATTTTTTTATGCAGATTAAAAATTGAATTAAACTTCAAGTATCCACAAATTGCATCAGTGTTTAGTTATGTTTACTTACAACACAGTTTGATAAGAAGATGCTTTGAGCATTAATTTCATCATAGACTCTAATTTACATAATGTAAAGTACATTCTTAAGACTTACAAAGTTATGTATGATGATAATATAGGCTTGAGGGGGTTGCAGTAGGCCAGGAACAGCAACGTCAGTATTTCCAAATTGCAGGGGGAAAAAAATTGACAACTTGCAATTTTGCAGGTAACTGGAAAAAAAAAAAAAAGTACTTCGGGCCCTGTTCGTGTTTCTTCCACCCTGGGACATCCCACATGCGGGGCTTTACGCACTGCTTCGAGTTTTGTTTTTCCTTTGTATTTCTAGCAAGCGTGACATTACTGCATAAGAATGTGCAAATCAGCCTGGTGTGCTCATATCACTACCTAGTTAGTAGAAACAGGGGAGAAAATTTTTATTTTGATTTACTAAGAGTTAAAGGAAAATTCCATGACTCTTGTGCCATTAAGAGTAAAACCACAGCTGATAGGGTGAAACTGCTGTGGTGCAGCTCTGTTGGGTTCACAGCTTTAGGCATGTCCTGCTGTATGTATGAGCACACCACCAGGTGTGACGTCACAGCAAATGTCTTTCAAAGTTCCCAGAAAACATAGCTGAACAGTCATATAAGGGGAGAGAGAGAGAGACATGCAGTAATAGCTAGTGTAAACCACAAAACAAAGGTTTTCCTGCAAACAAGTGCTGAAAGTAACACCAACACAAGATGTCTGCTATATTGCATGATGTTCTCTGAGAAAATTGTAATAAAGTATGACAGTCGTGCAAAGAATACGAAATTACAGTATGCCGCGCCAGTTGTTTGTGTGTTAAACATCATTTTAAGACACACTTTGAGGTTGTACATTGTGCTTTTGGTGTCTCTAATATTTTGTCCATGTCATTGTCATTATGGATATATGCAAATTTTACAAAAAAGTTATAATGTTTGAAAAGGTTGAATTAACACCTCTCTGAGCCAGTGTCAACAACTAAAAAAGTTTATTAAAATCAGCATTTATAGGAAAAGGCATTTCTGTTTGAATGTTAGTGATTCTTCTTTTATCATGTTTTTAAAATTAGTCTTACAGTGAAGTCCCATTTACAACGTACCATTTGTAAATTCAAATTAATGCCTCAGTTTTTCCACATTTAATGAAAGCAAAAAATAAATGAATAAATAAAAAGTTTTAATGTTTTTAGCTTTCTTTTTCATGGCAATTAGTTAAATAGTTAACTAAATATTTAGACACATATATACACACACGCAAATATATGTATATAATTATCTATCCGTCTATCTATACATAAGTAGACACAGAAATTCTTTCAAAAGCCAATTAATAAACAACTTTTCTTATCAAAATTTTAACATGAAATATTACTTTTCAACATAAATGTCATAAAACAGTGAACTAAAACATAGAAACTGTCATGACAGCTAAATGTGGAAAAATTGAGCTTTTAATATGAACATATATTAGTTTACAAAGTGCACCCCATACAACTGCAGCTATGTTTTAAATGCTTCTTTTCTATAATTAGCCAGAAAAACGCAGACAGAGATGCATCCATAAGTACTTGGACTTGAATTGAATTTATTTATACCAGCGCCAAATCACAACATAAGTCACCCCAAGGCACAAGAAAATAGAACAAAACTGAAAATACTAAAACTGGTTAAACTAGAGTTTGTGGACATCATGTAGGTGGTAATAACAGAATATTCACTTTGTAAAACTATTATCAAGTGTTTAGGGCAGATTTTTTATTTTCAATCCATCATGTCTATAAATACTCTATATTTTGTCAGAGCTGAAACTGTCAATTAACTGATTAGCAGCTTGAAAGAAAACTAAATTATGATCTATTTTGAAAATTAGTTGTTTTGAGATTAGATAGCTTGTGCTTGTGTGTATTTAACTCATTAGATTTTATAAGTGGTTTTAAACAGCTCTAAACCAACTATAAACTGGTTTAAACTTAAGGAATTAGATTTTTTTTTAAATCTGAATATGTTTGAATTTAAAGCTGTTGTGTGACCAAAACAAGAAAGTTGAAGATGTATACTTGGATTCTGATAAATCATGATTGGAATTTTTTTCACCGATTATTGTAAAACTGATTGGCAGATAATTTGTGAATGAAAGCAGCTGTTTTCCACAATCCTATTTTATGCATATATGCATGAACTTGTGATGATGTGGCAGAGAGGCAGGCAGGGGGAGATGCAGGTAAAACACACACAGGAAAAGAAATATGCAAGAAGAAACAAAAATTGAGACACTTCCTCTCACCCTCTTTCGCCCACATCCTGTCGTACGAACGAAGAAAAGGAGAAATGACAATATGTGAATGTGCAAACTAAGTGGGTTAAACAGACCGACAGTGAGACAGTTGTGCAATATTAAGGTGCCCCTAGTTATTTAAGGTGCCCCTATTTCTAGGTTCTTCTTTTAATCTTTTTAAATTACTATTTACTTTTAACTTGTATGCTCCTTAGTACTTTTCATCTATTCTTTTGGATTTCTTATACTATTATGTTCACTGGACCTGGAGTACCATAATTCCGTTCTTTCATGTACACCATGCAGGAATGACAATAAACAAATCTGGAATCTTGTTAAGCACAATCCACATATTTTCAACAAGGCTAAGGTTAGGACTTTGGAGAGGTAATTCCAAAAGTTTAATGTTAGCCTGCTTTATGGCAGCGTGGTGGCCTAGCGGTTAGTGTGGCCGCTGTCAGTGCGGAAGGTTCCTGGTTCAAGGCCACCCCTGCACATTCTCCATGTCAAGTGGAGTTGCGTCAGGAAGGGCATCCGGTGTAAAACTTGTGCCAGATCCATGTGGGATCTGCTGTGGCGACCCCCAGTTGAAATTGGGAGAAGCCGAAAGTAGATTTATTATAATGTTAGCCTGCTTTATCCATTCCGCTACCAGCTTTGATGGGTGTTTGGTGTCCCTTATACAATGATCCGATACATAGGCTACGATATGATTCAGGGACGATACTTTTTATGATAGAGCGATTCAATTTCGTGCGATATGATGCAATCCGATACAATTCTTTGTTTAATGTAGGCATTCATTTTTCAAGATAAATTGCAATAAGTCCAAAGTGGCATTGCTTACCTTCAAATACATATTTCATGAAAAACCAGGGACCTTCTACAGGTTTTATTATGGTGCTGCAGCACGTCAGTGCTGCCTCTGCTCTCCTTTTATTCACCACTGGGGGCAGCACCACATACAGTATCGGAAAGCACCGCATAAAGAAGCCAGCTGTTGTTAACATCGCGCAAATAGCATCACATAACTTTCCCGTTCTGAACCCGTACAGTAATAACAGATTGTGAACTGAGCGTAAAGTTCATACGGGTACATTTATCTGTTATACCCCCATCGGACATGTTGATTTCGTTTTTACCTCGCAAAATTAACTTTTCCGTGACCAGTATTGCGAGAGCCTCATGCTGCCCTCTGAACATTTACAAACTTAGCCTATTTATAAATCAGAGAAAGTTGGGACAGTAAGGAATGTGCAAATTTAAAAAATGCAGTGATTTTTACATTTACTTTGACTTTTATTTCATTGCAGACAGTATGAACCAAAGATATTTCATGTTTTGTTTGGTCAACTTCATTTCATTTGTTAATATACATCCATTCCTGCATTTCAGGCCTGCAACACATTCCAAAAAAAGTTGGGACACTGAAGAATTTACCACTTTGTAAATTCAATTCAATGCCTAAACTTTATTCCTCCAAACATCTCTCTCTGGTCATTGTAGCCAAACAACAAACGTCTCATCTGACCACAAAAATTTCCTCCAGAATGATTTTTATCCCTGCTGGGTATAACACCAGGAGGGTACAGAATTGCGCTCTGTCCCTGCAGCCGCCTATCCCTGTGTATGTGCGTGCATCAGCCACACTTTATTATGCACATGATAACTTGAACAAAATGCATCTTATTTTTCCAAATTTGAACTGGACATCCTAAATGAGTGTCTCCCAAACAAGTCCTTTTTATGTTGGCACAGAGAAGCTACCAACTGTAGTCAACCATGATCACTAATAGAGACGTAAGAGGTCTTGGCAAGTTAAAAGATCTTATGAACTTTCAGCACAACCAAAATAACAATCCAAGTGGGTGTATGTAATCCCGTAATGCCATGACATTCATGTCCATGATGAGTGGACACAGAGAGACACAGAGAGAGTTATTTTAGATGAATGTGACTGTAGTGGAAAAACTTTCCCTGCTGAACATCCTGGGAAGTTTATGAGGGTAAAGCAAAGCCATCAAAATACATAATCACCTTTGGCAAAACCTTGTTAAAGTCAATTTCACACCGGAATAACATAAAAACAACAATAGAAATTTTGGAGAGGTTCTGTCAGAAAACATTTCAATCCAATTGAATATTTGCGTCTCAACTTGAAAAACAGTCGTCTCATGATCCCCATCAACCCTGAAGCCGTTGTCCAAAAGAAGCATCAAGAAAACATTTAATATCCAGGTGTGACACAAACATACTTCAGTTTTACTACACTACATGATGCAATTTCTGTATGTCATGAGTGTCACATATTAGCATGTGTGCATTCGGATGAGGAATTAAAGGTTTTAGCCACCAGGGGGCAGATTAGCGCTGAATCGTTAAGCACTGTGGAAGATAGTCTGGCGCACTTCACGCCAGGTGACATTTCAACACACGGGTGCGTTCGCTGCAGCACGCGTTTGAACAGAAGACCAGCTCATAATGAAGAACAAGTGTGTTTGTACCTTAAATCCCGGAATTTCCACCAAAAAATGACATTAAAGGGTAACTTTACTCTTATACAACCATTGTCATACTAAAATATTGTTAGCAATCAATTCTCTGAGTGCTCTACTCAGCTTTGATGAGTTTGCAAGAAATCCATCCATCCATTTTCTAAAAATGCTTATTTGGATTAAGGGTCACAGGAGGCTGGAGCCTATCCCAGCAGTCATTGGGCAAGAGGCAGGGTATACCCTGGACAGGTCGCCAGTCTATCACAGGGCTGACACATCTAGACAGACAAACTCACTCACACCTACGGTCAATTTAGAGTCACCAATTCACCTAAGCTGCATGTCTTTGGACAGGGAACCCACGCAAACACGGGAAGAACACGCAAACGCCACACAGAAAGGAACAGGTCGGAAGTGAACCTGGGACCTTCTCTCTGTGAGGCAAATAAGCCACCATGCTGCCCTCAAAAAAACAAAAAGCAAAAAAAAAAAAAAAAAAAAAAATTTTTAAAAAAATTTTTTTAAAAAGGGAG
>OMMV01030063.1:1522-11724 GCA_900302635.1 Chatrabus melanurus
GGGGGGGGGGGGGGGGGGGGGGGGGGGGTGTTGCAGGAACAAGGGGCTCAACTGCTTCACCTCAGGGACCTGCTGGTCCTGCATATGAACTGCTCACGCACTTTGATGCTTTGCGCACAGATCCGCTTCCTCGCCAGAAAACCTCTCACTTCTGTCACCTACTGAGTCCACTATCTAAATATAGCAATGCACCAGATTCAAGTGCAGACCGCTCAAAGGCAAAGACGGACGTCAAAGTGATTCCTTTATTTCATTTTATACCCAAAAGACACCCATGATTACCACATTTTCCGTACTATATGCCGCACTGGAGTATTTGTCTCATCTGTCCAAAAAATGTGTCATGGAGAGAAAAAAACCCATATATAAGTCACACCGGTCTATAAGTCGCATTTATTTTTGAAATGTGGTGCTATTTTTTGCCAACAACAAAAAATTTAATCGGCGCATTATTTATTTATAATGCAAACACCGCGTTAGCGAGCAGACACTAACAGGCTAATTAATTTTATTGTATGAGGCACAAAGAACTCAAGAGGAAACTGCTTCTTGTCACCACTGAATAGACAAAAACGCCAAGAAGAAGCTAAATGTGTGCACATTTACCTCACTAAATGTAAATAAAGTTTTTAATTGATTATACATTTTTAAAACATTATAGTAAGCTTTACCTTAGCCTAACCGTCCTCCTCTTTGCAGTTCTGGCTGTCCCACAAAGTGCAAAAAAGTGGAGTGCCAAGTAGTATGAAGGTTTTTCCCTCTCTTTATTCAAGAGTGTATGAGCATGGTCTTTCAGTTTGAGAGCATGGTTTATTAATTTCACTCATTCTCTGAGACCCAGCACATCCTCATACAGATCTTCTTCTTGTTTTATGGCGGTTGGCATCCAGTTTACTGCCACATTCTGCTCCGGAGTGTGGATGAGACAGTACCTCATTCAGATCAGTATACAGGAGTAGCTTGTCAAGATGGTGTCATCTTGTGGCCATAGATGATAATGTAGTGTTTTTCCATATATATCCATATATAAGTTGCTTTAAAATATAAGTCGTAGGACCAGCCAAACAAGTAAACAAAAAAAGCAACTTATGGTCTGGAAATTACAGTCATTTACACTTAATATAACCCCTTTGAACCCTGGTGCTCATATTACATACACTCTGTGTAAATAGCAAAATTGGACACGCCCCAAATGTTCTTGTGCTATGAACTTTACACTGTGCACTAACAATTCGATAAGCCTACATTTCCCAAGTCAACGAATCAAGTGCATCGTGATGCATCTTAGAATCATTAAATTTCCATATCTCTACTGTGTGTAGAAGCTGCACCCCGCAATAAGCAACATTTATGCCCAATAGGGCTCGTTTTAGAATTTTGTGACGTATGTACCCAAAGTCTGTGGTGCTTTGTGCAATGCACCAAGGCAGTCTGGTGGAGAAAGTACAAGAGATATCCGTTGTCAGAAGTGAGAGAGGGTGTGGCCAGCAGCAGCTCCTTTCCATTTAAAGCGACAGGCACAGAAACGGTTTGTTCCTTTGAGACATGATTTTTTTTGGGGGGGGGGGAGGTAATCACTACAGTATGTATATACTAGTTTTATTCTGTTTGCAACACTTCTGTACTCCATATTAGCTTCCTAAGAAGCTGCGTAATATGACTCCTTTAAAACCATTTGCTGACAGAAACGGCTCATAAATCATCAGCTTGCACACTTTGTGTTAACTCCTGAAATATTAATAAAGAGATACTCTCGAATCTACTGATTATAACACACTGCTGAGCAAACAATGACATATTTCTCGAGTTGTCTCAGGTCAAATTATGACTAATTGTCATATCTATAGTTTTAACATACAGAAAAATGTGCATCATTAACTCCGGGCCGCGCTGAATTTTATACAGAATAATGTGAGGGCGGTTTCATTTTGATAAAAAAACGATCCGTTATCATGGGAAGATGCATGTGTCACCAGTTCTCCAATTAAATCCGAAGCTCTCGGTAGCGAGTGTTGGTTGATGAATCAATCGTACAGACTTACATAAATGTAATTACTTCATTTGTCATTGTCTGGGGAGAACATGTGGAGCTCCTTGTACCCAAAAAGCTTCCTACCAGAAAAATGAATGGCGAGAAACCCTCGCCATTTCGCACTTGTCTTCATCTCCTGTCGGGTCAGTCCCA
This sequence comes from Chatrabus melanurus, assembly GCA_900302635.1. Lineage (NCBI taxonomy): Eukaryota > Metazoa > Chordata > Actinopteri > Batrachoidiformes > Batrachoididae > Chatrabus > Chatrabus melanurus. The sequence goes on from OMMV01030063.1 coordinate 3,708, forward strand.
TACAAATTATCCACATCTACAGTATCATCATTTGGTGAGAGCAGAAGTTTTCATTTCCTAATAGCGATAGGAGTTTTATAACAACGCAAAAATACTACCCCTGTTTACTCTATACCCAATTATAGTCCAGTATTCTCCTGCATGCATACATTATTAACATCAAATGACATGAAAATATCCATTTTTTTTTTTAAACCGCTGAGCTATGTAAATTATTGACAGGTGGAGGCAGAGAGGGTTGACATCTGTTGTTATGGGTGCTGTTGCGGAACGGCGGTGATCAGAGGATGGGTGTTCTTTTTTCTGTATTCTAATCCCATCATTCATTGAGGGGACAGATGTTGGCAAGCTAATTAACAAATCCTTGGGCGATGTCAAAGTAAGTCTTTGCATTCAGAGTCAGCGGACGACGACGGGAGAACTTTTGTTGGATCATAGACAGGCGGCGGTGCGGCAACACACGAGCATGCAGGCGAACGCGCTCAAACGCGCCCAAGCGATCGTGCGTGAGATCATACTACTTTTAAAGCAATATTTGTCTGTTTGTTGCCCTACTCCTCCCAGGTCCATCGGCGGATTGGCGGATTTAGACCAAATTTGATATGGGAATGAGAGTCAGCTGTGGAATTGCCCTCAAAGGTTTCATTTTGGCAAAGGTCAAGCTCATTGGGGTCAAGGTTTTCAAACCAATTTGGACCACACTTGGCACACATATGTAGGTAGATTCCAGATAACAATTTTGCGGCCATTATGAGAATGTCGCGCGGCGCTTGCGTGCTAAAAGAGACAGATTTGCTACTATTTCACATCAGAGCCTCAATTTTTTGCAGTCGTGGGACATTTTAAGCTTTTTTAAAAATTCCGCGTGCAGTTTTCGACAACTTGCGACCATCCTGCGAGCCCGCGACTGTCGCGAGGCTTTTTTGCAAATAAAAAGCGCAAATTTGCAACTATCATCGCAAATTGGCCGCAAAGCAAAACAATCGCAGGTGACATACCCCCTTTAGGGAAATGGGCTTGCAACCAGAGGGGTATAGGTTCAATTCCCTGTCCAGAAACACAAAAACAGGGATGGGGAAGGTTTAAAACAGCGCTTCTCTCACCCGCTGTGCCACCTGCTAAGGTGCTTTTTATGAATCCTTGACCCCCCAAGTTGCTCCCAGTTGCCTCGTGTGGCACTTCTTGACATTCATGTGCGAGTGTGAGCATGAATGGATGAAGAAGAGGCATCACTGTAAAGCAATTAGTGCACTTATTGTATCGTTCAACCTGGAATATGATGCATGCCGGCCCTCTGGGTTCACACTTAAGAGTTTAACCTTAAAACCCGCCTCATCGCACTTTAAATGTGGGTCCTCAGAAGTACAGGGAAACCCAATCACAAATACACTTCGCATGCACTTGCATTGCCAATACATGCACTCACTCACATACAGTATTCAGAGTATGCAAATTGGTGAGATAGTGGAGAGTGGCGACCAAATAATGAATCCTCTTCCTACTACTGCAAAGAGATGAATGGCCTGGAGGGTGGAAATAGAATTTCTAGATTTCATAACCTGGTTCTTTTGTAGCATTGTAAAGCGGGTCACCTCATATCACTCGTCAGCCACTGGAAGAGAGGCAGTAAGGATATGTTAAGAGTGAAAGGGAGAGAGAATACGGATGAAATGCAATGTCAGAAATGTAGCATTTTAAGGTCCAATCTTAACTGTATGGATTTGGTACCAAATGTGTTGACGCCTTCAAAATATGTATTTTAAGCCACCGGCTTCATGCAGGAATTCTGCCGCTCACTCGATTGTCCGAATGGAGTGCGTGTGGAAGCGGTCAATGGATGCTGGCTCCGCCCCCTTCCTTCAGCCACAGGAAGGGCCACTAAGTTATTTTTTTATCCTGTGGGACTCACCAAGAGAGATTAACTTGAAGTATTTCCCTCTCCACGGTGGTTCACTGTTGCTAATCTAATGCACGCATTATTCAGCCCTGCATCTATTAATGGAAAGTACATCCAGATTTATTGGCCAGGTTTAACTTTATGGTAAAATAGCGCATTAAGCAGATGATATCACGGCGTATATGAAATGATTATGCAGGTTGCACATAAAAAAGGAGGCTGAGGGGACCTGCGTAATTAAATGCAAGGTTCAAACTGTTATACATCACTGGTTTTCTCTTGCATGGGCCACTTAATGTAAACTGTGAGGAAGGCACCTTTTTCTCTCTTTGCATCTCTTTTAAAGGTGAAAAAGCTGATCTGTACGGTTTTGTCTCTCTTCCAAAAACACCACTGCCTCCCTTTTTTTATTTATTTATTTCTGCTGTGTCATCTCTATCAGCCACTGGATGATTTTTTTCTTCAAAATTCCTTCTGTTAGCTGGATTTAAAAAAAAAGGTAGAGGTGTATATAGATTTACTGTGGCCCTGAAGTGCAAAACATAAAATTGAAACAAAAACTGATATTTTTGTTTAAATTTTTCAGTTTTCAAGACCAAAAACACAACTTTTTGGAAAAATGTTGAAAAGTGTCCCTATAACATTTCAGGAAAGATAGAAATGACAAAAGGACATTACAGAAATCACACAGACAAAAACACCTTTACAAAAATATTTGACCAAAATCAAAAATTTCAGAAAATATGTTAAAAATCCCTTATATTTAATTTCATAAGATACAGTACCTTGGAAAAAAAAATTCAAAAATTGCATTAAGAAAATCAAAAGCTGAAATCATGATATTTTATAGAAAACATACTGACAAAAATACATGACATTTACAGAAATACATGAACAAAATGAAGTGCTTTAGTGACAAAAATTTGACATTTATAAAAATACATTTACAGAATCAACATGACATTTCAGAAAGCACACTGACAAAATACAAGACACAAAATATATTAATATTAAAAACAAATGCAAAAAATATAGAAACACTATATTTCAGAAACACACCAAAAATACATTAATGAATTATTTTTTTTACAGGAAACACATTAACATAGCTGAAAACACAACATGTCAGAAAACAATTGACAAAAATATATGGCATTTACAAATACATTAAAATCAAAAGCACAAGATCTGTGGAAACAAAAAATGTGATATTTATAGAAATACATTAACAGAATCAACACTGTATTTCAGAAAACACAAAATACAAGGCACTTAACAAAATATATTAACTGTAACGGTGCTTTCAAAGGTATGACCCCAGCGCAGAGAACAGCAGATGATTAAGTCCAAACGTTCTTCATTTTTCCAACACAGGAATCAGACTAGGTACAAAAAAACAGATGTCCGTGATGTGACAGGATTAATAACTCAGGCAACAGGCTGACGGTAACACAGGAAACAAAACTGAGGTCAGGAACGCGGGTAATCACTCCCACACAGGTGACAGTCTTTCAAAGGAGGCAGCAGAGGGTTATCCAGAAAACAGGCAAAGGTTCAGTAAGGGCGGTCTCCCATTGCCAATTTTTGGCCCCACTTTTTGTCCTGATTTCAAAATTGAGGAAATTGGGCCTGATTTTTAAAAACAGTATGCAAAATTCATATTTCCTACTATATTATATCCACTTACATACGAGTGTAACCAAATATTGCTGAATACACCGGACTGCGTACGATTCCCATTACATGATTGTTTTTGCACATGCGCCAAGCTCCTTCCATGTTTTTCCACACACTTGTCCAAAAAGTTAAAATGTTTCTGTTAACATCTCAAAAGAAGAAGACAGCAACATGTTTTTCATGGATTTTATGTTGCAGAGGAGGAGCAGAAGGATGCTTCTGCTCAGAGAACGGTAGGTCCCGATTTCTACATATTGTACCTGCTTGTCCACTTTCACCTACTTTTACACAAGAGTACCCCTGATCTGCACCAGTTAAATCTGACTATTCACGTTTTGTGGATCACAATTTAACCAGACGTCACAAATATTTTTAAGCATGTTTAAAACATTCCTGATTACTCAGAATGTTCTACCACGCTACTTTTACCACACCCGATTTCAGGCTTCGATCGGGTATTGGATTTTTTGTGTGTCCCAAAAATGTGCATAATTGGGTATCAATAATTGGCAATGGGAGACCTCCCTAGCTCAGAGTTCTCATACCAAATGGTCAGTTCAAAATGGCAGGCGAGAAATCAGGAACGTAAAACAACAGCAAAGGTCTGTAACACGAAGGCAGTAATGTGGAAGTAGACATGAAACACTGGAGACACAAAGTAAATGCTTAACAACCCAGCAACAAATGTAACAAGCAAGACACTAAAATACTATAACAAAATGACAATTGGGAGCACCTGTGACAATTGGGTTGATTGAACACATGTGATGTGGGCTAATTGGGTTGATTGAACACATGTGATGTGGGCTAGTGCAGACAGAGGACACAAGAAGGAGCCAGAGACCAGCTAGAGAGAGAAGGAGACGGGACCAGGCCAGGGAAGACTGAAACACAGGAATGATGATATGCCAGAGACTAATAAAACACAGAAAAGACAATAAGACAGAGACTATTTACCACAAGAGAGAATTAACCAGATAACATGTGGAACAATAACAACACACAGGGAATGACACTAGAGAAAGTATAACATGGAGATTAAACCCAAACACCAAAACTTGACCCATGACATCAATAACAAGGGAAATGTAACCAGATAACACAGAGAATAATACTAAAGATAGAATAATGTGGAGATGAAACCAAAACGCCAAAATGTGTCCCATGACAATTAACAATATTAAAAAAAAGCAAATAATATGGCAAACATAGAAACACTATATTCCAGAAAACACAGCAACAATACACAAATTTACAAAAATACATTAATGAAATAATAAAAAAAAATTCTAGGAAGCACATTAACAAAGCTGAAAACATGACATTTCAGAAAACACATTGCAATACTTAAAAATGCAAAAAATATGTCAAAAGTAGAAACAATATAGTTCAGAAACCACGGCAATAAATAAATAAATACATACACTGACAACAATACATTGACAAAATACATTAATGAACAAATTTGAAAACATGACATTTCAGAAAACATGTTGCAAAATCAAAAACACATTTACAAAAATATATTAACAAAATCAAAAACATCCCAGAAAATGCATTAACAAAACCAAAAAACAAAACAAAAACACAACATTTAAGGACACACATCAACACAGCACCTTTTTGTTTCAGTTTTCTGAAATGTCATGTTGTCAGGTTTGCGAGTGTGTTTTGCACTTAAGGGCCACCCTCTAGGTCTTGCTCTGTGACTCAGTCCCACACCGTGTGTGATTTCTTCCTCACCACAAGTCCATTAGAGCTCCATAAATCTCTTGTTCGACATTAGAGGAAAGTACCAACTCTCACTTTTTGATGAAACGGGAGCAATGACAATTTTCTGGAAAGCTCAGACCTTTGTGTGAGGACATGCACTCTGTCACCTCTGACGCCTACCATCTGTGTCGTGCTGGTAAAAGTCACAAGTCAATAAGACATACACAATATCACACTTTACAATGTGCCATCCTTCTGTGTAAAGCACCATAGCTGTTCCCTCATGAGCGAGCAACATTTAGGTCGTGTTTGGGACAGCCACTTCGGAGCACTACAGCGGCCTTTAAATAAGCCATAGATTTCTTCTCTCTTCTTTTATCAGGGTAAGCACACAAACCCTGGGATAATTCAAGCAGAATTGAATGCTCACTCCATTTTACCATCCTGCTCCTCTGAGCTCCCTGAAGCTTCTTTATTGAATAGCCCTAGATGTTGTAAAGAGGAAAGTGGGAAGGGACCGCCGGTGCCACCAAAAATGCATCGGTGGCTCCAGGGTGAAGAAAAAAAAAAAACATCTAGAAGAGTGTGCATGCTGTAAGCGCGCATGTGGGCACATCATAATCAATGGAATGCGTCTTATTGTGTGTGAGCACAAATGCTTGTGAATTTCAGGTATAAAGGTTCAACCCAACACTCTTCAGTCCAGTGACTCTTTAATCAATTATTTATGCTTCATCCGTTTTACATTTTTCCAATAATTCAATCAAATTTGATTTGACTATATGTGAATTTACTAAAAATTATTGTGAGTATTGTGTATTGCACGCACTAGCATAGAAAAGTCTACACGCCAATATTGAACTCCACTGTAAGGCCAGTTAGTTAGTTAGACTTAATATTTGCGAACATACAAAATACTGAATGGGAGTGAGCCCCCTTATCTCGCAGAGGTTGTGGCGCCTTGTACTCTCCTGTGCTTTGTATTCATTCTGCTGGCTTAATTTGTGTCCCTAAGGTGAAAAAGAAGTCAGCAGGCTACAGAGCTTTGTCATATATGCTTCTTTTCTTCTGAATAATCTGCTAATATTAGACAGTCCACTTGAGTCTTAAAACAAGATTTAAAACAGATATTAACTTTGCTTTCTATAATCAGTAACCGAAGGCTTTATTTTGTTTAATTTTTATGACATTATATTTTGAATGGTACTAAATGTGCAGAGCTAGACTCCAAATTGCAGAGGTTTGTGTAGATCTAATTTTGTAGTTTGTTTTTATTTTCCTTTATGATTGTGTTTTTTATGACTTCTAGTTTTGGTGTGTCTGTTTTAACAATTCTTACTGTATTTTACACCGACTAGAGTAAGAATCTATATGGCAATACTGAACTCCACTGTAAGGCTAGTTAGTTAGTTAGTTAGTTAGTTTGTGTCCCTAAAGTGAAAAAGAAGTCAGCAGGTTACAGGGCTTTGTCGTATCCTGCTCCTTTTATTTGGCATAATCTGCCTGTTAATATGAACAGTGAACTTCTGTTGTCTTAAAACAAAACTGAAAACAAATCTCGACTCTGCTTTCTATAATTAATAACCTGAGGACGTATTTTGTTTGATTTCAAGATGTTATCTTCAAAGTGGCACTAAATGTACAGGCCTAGAGTCCAAATGATTGATGTTTTTGTAGTTGTAATTTTGTATGTTGTCTTAATGTCTTTTATACTTTTGTTTTTGAAGACTTTAGCTTTTGTGTGTCTGTTTTATTAATTCTAACTTTATTTTGAAATGTTTTATAGCAGTAGGGTTAGGGTTAATACTCAGCTTTTTGTAACACTGTAATGGAACGTGCCATATAAATAAAGTATTACTGATATTCCAGTAGTAAAATTGGCATTGGTACAGCTGTGGTCAGAAGTTTACATGCACTCATCATGGGCATGAATGTCATGGTAATTTTGGGATGTTAATGATTTCTTTGAAATATATACATACACCACCCACTAATATTTGGTTAAATGTCCCTTAGCAAGCTGCACCTCGACCAGACGCTTTTGGTAGCCATCAACAAGTTTCGAGCATAATTCTGGCTGGATATTTGACCACTCTTCTTGGCACAATTGCTAGAGCTCATTTAAATTGGTTGGTTTACTGGCATGGACCCGGCTTTTAAGTGTAGTCCTCAAATTTTCAATAGGGTTGAGGTCGGGGCTTTGGGAAGGCCATTCCAGAAGCCTGCTTTATCCAACCCACAACCAGTTTTGATCTGTGTTTGGGATAATTGTCCTGTTGAAACACCCAATTGTGGCCAAATTTCAATCATCTAGCTGTTGATTTGAGGTGAAGTTGAAGAATTTGGAGGTTTCTTCAGTATTCCATCCACTTTGTGCAATGCACCAGTACCACTGGCAGCAAAACAGCCCCAGAGCTTGATGCTACCACCACCATGCTTGACAGTTGGTACAGTGTTCATAGGTTTGAAAGCCTCACCTTTACTCCTCCAAACATACCTCTTGTCATTGTGGTCATATAGCTCAATCTTTGTCTCGTCTGACCATAAAACTTTTCTCCAGAAGGCATTTGTGGGCAGCTGCAAATTTCAGTCTAGCTTGAAGGTGTCGATTTTGGAGCAGAGGCTTCTTTCTTGGTCGGCACCCTCTCAGTCCATGGCGATGTAAAACTTGCTTCACTGTGGACAGTGACTCTGGTGTTCCTGCATTTTCCAGTTCATGGTTGGCCTGAG
>OMMV01030427.1:17190-31906 GCA_900302635.1 Chatrabus melanurus
CAACCTAACCTTTAATCACAATTTTGATTGATACATCAGACTAAAGTGAAGTATATGTTTATATATATATATATATATATATATATATATATATATATATATACAGATGGGGACAGAATTATTAGCCCCCCCTATGAAATTTAACGTTTTCTTCAAAAATTTCCCAAGTGCTTTTTTTAACAGAGCGAGGAATTTGCAACACAGCATTTCTAAACATCCTAGTTTACTGACAGTATTAACAAATCATGAACTGAATGGAAAGTTCAAACTGGTACATTTATCCGTTATACTTGCCGACCACTATTGGACATGTTCAAACGTTGTTTTTAGCTTGCAAAGTTAACGTTCCTCTGACCAGTTTCACGAGAGCCTCGCGCCGACCTTTGAACTTTTACGAGAGTTCGAAGCTTAATTCATAACGTTAAAATCGAGACATTGACCGGTACATTTAGATCGATTCAGGGGTCTGTGTTTTGCCGTAGCCGTATCTATTACTTTAAAACCGAATTCGATTTGTATCGGCTAATTGTTACACCCCTAATGTGTGTGTGTGTGTGTGTGTGTGCATCAGATAAATGTAAAATGACACATTGCTTTGCATGCTTTGTTTTATTACTTCTGATTGCATTTGCAAAATAATCAAATATTTCCAGGTAATTTTATAATTTATTACAAAATTGAAAATCAATGACATTTTTATTTATTTATTTATTTTTAATGACTTCTCATGGCCCACCAGCAGTACCTTTACAGTCCACCAGGGACGCTGCGGCCCACCTGCAGTACCTTTGTGGTCCACCAGGGCCTGTGGCCCACACTTTTGGGAATCATTGGGTCTCAAGCTTATGAAAGCAGGCACAAGAAAATTTGAAAAAAAAGCAGCTTTGGTGGAGAATTCATTTTATTGGAATGTTCTAATTGAAACAATTTCTTGAAACATTTTTGGTGAATCCAGGCTTGTTGGTTGTTTAATGTAAGCAAGATAAAATTCCCCCATCCCCAATAAATAAATGCATCAAATAGATTAATATTCAAGCTTGCAAAACCATTTTAGTTTCTAAAATGAATGCTTGTCAGCGTCAAGGCTACTCAATGCTGGCAGTTTTTTTTTTTTTTTTTTTAATTGAGGGAAGCAGTGACTTAGCCATCCGTCCATTTTTGCACTGCTCATTGAGGGCTGGGTCGTAGAACCAGCAGTCTAAGTAAGTCTGCCCAGATGTCCCGCTCCTCATTTATATCCTTCAGCTGCTCCTGGAGGATATCAACACATCCGCAGGCCAGACGGGACACAGCCTCTAATCCCACCAGAGTGTTCTGGGCCTGCCTCAGCTTCTCTTTCAGTTGCCTGGAAATCCTCAGAAGGAAGGCACCCAGGAGGAATCCGAGTCAGACCCTTGAACCACTTCAATGCAAAGGAGCCGCGGTTTTATACTCGAACTCCTTCTGGATGTCAAAAGTTCCTCGTTCTGTGTTGTAAAGGTGGAAAAGTGTCATCTGCAGCTGGATTTGCACCCAAATGAACCTCTCCTTACCCAACGTCACGGCACATTTCTGTTGATCTTTCGACACATCCTTCGTAACGACCGGAAACGGATCGGAATTATTGGACGTGAACGGGGCCGCTCTTTTTGTGTTTAGTAGGACGTTTCTGAGGGCTCTTGGATTAATGCTTGCTCTGTGATGAGATGCAGAAGCTGAGATTCGTCAGGCGACAACAAATTATTCATCTCATTATCAATACTCCCGAGAGTTCAACACCACGTCTTCTGTGCAGTGACGGTGGTGTGCCGTCACCTTGACTTACAAAATTAGGAACTATACATCTTATTAGCATGCTTATGTAAAATGTAGTCAGACTAATCAGCACCTCTCATACATTAATTATTTCCAATGGAATCATGTGCAGGATGACTCAAAGGCTCAGCCATAGTCCTGAAAAGAAAAAGTTTAAATATCGTGATAAAATTATCTTCAAGTGATAATGGGATAATTAAATTTAGAAAATGGCCTTTTGTTTCTTTAAGTCAACAACTTAATTCTCTTTATCCAGAGCAATAAAAGTGTTTTTTTTTTCTTGAGATATACCAAACAAGATCAGTGACCTGTTCTGAAAATATAATCAATAGCTGAAATAATACTGTCTCATCATCCACGGCTTCGGAGAGACAAGGAGGTGTGTGAATAAGTTAGCAGAACTTAGGTTTATGAAATAAAAAAATAACAAGAGCACTCAGAGAGCGCAGACCTCCACCAAGGTTTTAACATTTGTCGCCTGCGAAATCAATTAGTGAACATGAAGAATAACTTTGATTGGCATATATGATTTTATACGACTGTGAAAACAACCACTAGAAATTAAAATCATTTTGCTCTGATAAATGAGCTTTTCCTCCTTTAATTTCTAATTTATTAATATTTAATTTATTTATATTCTCCATTATAGTGATGCATAAACCACAAATGCTGACATCAGCAGGGATTACACAACTATTAGAAATATACTGCAAGTGCTGACATCAAGCCAAGTGCTGAGCTATTGGAGATAGCTCAAATCCATTGACAGCTTACTGAATCAGCATTCTCCCAGCTGCATGTTGGTTCACCATGTTGAACATTTTATATCTCTATTAGATACCTTACAACAGCGTCTTACATACCAACACCTGAAATTTTTACTTTTTGATCCACTGGATCCAGACGATTTTCCGGATCCGGATAGAACTTTACCTGCTTATAGCTGTTACCATCTTACATAAACATGACAAGATTCATCCTGATCTGTTGAGATGTTGCAGAGATGTACACATCTGAACAGGTTAAATGGGATTTCCAATGTTAAATTTAAATTGCTGCAAAATCCTTAATCCGGATTAGATCCAGATGAAACTTGGTCTGATAGTTGAGGGTCTGATCCTGCATATACACACCAAATCTCATTCAAATCCAATGAGTTGTGACAGAGATATGATTTTTAAAATTTCGCCCATTATAAGAGATGGGGATTTTTTTGAATTTTTGATAATTTTTTTGTGACATCATCAGTGCGTAGATTCTTACCAAAATTTGATGGAAACATACTTGGGTGATCACCTACCCATCATAAAAAATGTATGTTGATCTCTCAAAAACTCTAGACAGGAAACTGTTCACAGACAAATAAACAAACAAACCAACAAACTCACGCCGACGAAAACATAACCTCCTTGGCGGTGGTAACTAGTAATTCTAACTTAAATATGTGAAAGTTTTGTAGCTAAATTAAAAATACTGACTAATAAATTAACTAAAATATTTTAGTTGTAGCTAAATTAAAAATACTGACTAATAAATTAACTAAAATATTTTAGGTGTTTCAACTTACAGTATTCGATTTAAAAGGACTAAATTTTAAGTAAAAAAAAACAAAAACACAACTAAACTAAAATATTCAAAAACTACTCAAGGCAAAATTGCAGCTCCAACATGGTTTGCACTGGTCCTTAATGGAGTTGGGACTTGAGCCTGTTGGGGGTTTAGTGTCCTTTTCAACGAATCTTTCACATACAGGAGTACTCAGGATTGAACCGCTAACTTTCTAGTTTTAGTTAGAACAACCCGCTCTACCATCTGTACCACTGTACCAAAGCAATGTACGCTCTTTACCCAAATGCATGTAACCTCTGCTATTTTCTCTTTGTTTGATTCCAGCATACATACCATCTGAGGCTGCCTCAGTCAACCAAAAACACAAAGAATTTCACATTTATTGGCCTCTAACTTTAAGAGTCAGTGTTTGAGGAAAACCAGCACGTCAATCATGTGCCTTTGAGCTTGGCGATTACTTGCAGGACCAAAATGCGTGGTTGTAACGACCAGCTTCAGGGTATGAATGTTAAAAAAAAAAAAAAAAAAAGTGTGTGAACAGGGAGTGCCAGAAAAGAATTTGCCTTTAGCGCTACTTTCTTGAATAAATAAAGGTTTTTTAAAAAAAACACAGCACTGTTTCAAATTATGAAGTTCATTTGACACAAACGTGAATATTTTAAAATGAAATCAAAGTGATCTTTGAGAGCTATGTCCAATGCAGACCCTGAGGACCACGGGTGCCAGTGCTTTTCCCCAGATTCCGTAGCTTGAAGCCGACTCCCCCCTGGATGGGATGCCAGTCTGACGCAGGTTACTTCCCCAGCCAACGTCGGCGCCTTCTTACAGCTGGGTGGACTGAGACAATGCAGATGAAGTGTCTTGTCCAAGGACAAAGGCCGGTAGCGTGACCGGGAATCGACCCCAGGTGTACGTATTGGCAGCCCAACACCTACCTGCTCTTCGAGATTTAAAAGGCACGATCTGCCTCTCAGTCTTGATACTCTGCTATATTCCTGAATGCAACAGTTACAGAAAACACTCAAAATTTGGTATCCAGTGAAAAGGAATTTTTAGATACTTGACAGTATTTAAGCATTTCGGTTGGTGCCACAAAAGTATTTCTGGATCAAAACACGCCACCCGGATTGCCCGGATTCGCGCCATTCACAGCAATAGTTGGCTTTAAAACATAATGTTAACGGACAGAAATCTACCTTTTCCGGTGTTTTACTCCAGTTTCAGAAGATGGGAGTCGATGTCGTAAATCTCCCAGGTTTCATTGCCCGCATGAAGCCTTGCTTCATTTCCTTTGTCAAAACGAGTCCCGCACGCAAATCCCAGAAAACGTGTCGTTGTAAAATGCAAGACGATAGTTCGGCAAGTTTGGGGCGTCGAAGTGTCTTTGTAAACGTGGAAATCCCCGAATAAAGGGATGAAATTCAAATGTACCGCTCGCTATCTCTCTACCAGGTTTCATTGCGCTCATGAACCAAAGCTTCATGCGACAAAGTCACACCGGGACGCAAATCCCAGAAAACATGCGCTTAAAAGAGTGATTTCTAAAGTACCCTGTGTTCAATAAAAACAATTTATTTAGCGCACAGTGCGCTTAAACGGTTGAATACGGTGTTACTGGTGCTGCAAGAGTCACTCATGTTAGTTCCTGGTCCCGTTATGGATACATCAGCAGACACCACAATTTTCGGTATAGAATAGGGTTGTAACGGAACGCCTCCCTCACGGTTCAGTACGAAGCACGGTTTAAACGTGACAGTACGGTTCAAATCACGATATATCACTGTTAGTCCAGGCCCTTAGGGAGTTGGTGTGAAATTTGGCACAAATGTAGGCCAGGTCATACTAAATTCATTGTTGGAGGGCGCTAGAGACGACGATCATTGGAGCCGCCATATTGGACAAATCCAACATGGCCGCCAGTCGCCTCATAACTTCACGACCAAAATTCAGGATTATGGTTGAGGGTTCTTTTTATAGGTTTTAGACCTCAGAGAATCTTGGATTTGTTCAATATGGCGGTTCCGATGATCGTTGACTCCGGCGCCCTCCAACAATGAATTTAGTATGACCTGGCCTACATCTGTGCCAAATTTCATACTTGTAGACAAATCGGCACAGGAATATCCCTGAGGGCCCGGACTATATCTGGTTTCCTCATACAGACATAGAACAGAAGACTGACACAAAATTAAAACGATGGAGAAAAAAAAATCACTTGAAATGTTCAACAGTTGTCTTGAGGATCTACAATTTCCACATCGTGAACATTCTGCCTGAAGTTTTTTAATTGCATTTTGCATAATCACATTAAAAACACACACGAACGTGACAATCAGGTCAATGTTGCAGACCTCTCGATTTTTTTTTTTAACGGTACACAACCCGTGGTTTGGTACGTGTAAAATATTACATTTTTTTTTAAACATAAAAGGTCAGATTGCTGCATCCCTGTATGCAAGCCCACATTTTACTAAGCCATCAGTGCGTTTAAAATGCTGCAGAGAAGTCTACAAAATAGTTTTTTGGCTGACGAGGGAAATGGACAAGATTAAAGAGGAGCTTAATTTAACGCTGGCAGTCGTCTGAGCTGCAGAGGGAGTCAGAAATGTCAGTCTGGTGTCTTTGGGAGCCGCGAGCGGAGCCCCTGTAAAGTCGTGAGTTAAGTCGGCTGTGACTGCGTGTTTGAGTCGCGCTCTCGTTTACCGGCGTCTGTCATTAAGTCCGATCGCTCTTTTCCTTCGCCCTCAGCTGGTGATGATCATACGTTGCTGCCGCATGCGTACTGCGCGTCTGTCCTTCTCCGCTTTGCCCCGTTTCCTCTCCTGCCTGTTATCTGGAGATGTATGCGGCAGCCAGCGGACTTGATTGCTCTCGCCCGCCATTTATCTCCGTCTCGTTTGCTCCCTCCCTGTGCTCGGTTGTCCAGCCCTCAGGTTTCTCTTCGGCTCAAGGTCTTCTCCACCTGAACGGGAAGAGGAGCCCAGTCGATGAAAAGTTTGGAGCGCTTTGTGCTTCCCAGTCACCTTTGGCAGCTCAGCCCCACAGTAAACCTTCAGCATGCTGAACTTTTTGCAGCAATTATGTTGCACTTCGAACCTTGTTCAAGGAGGCTTGATTTTCTGCATCTTTTGGATATTATCGAGCCTCAAGCAGCACTGTTGAGTGGCTGAAGGACAGCTGTCCTCAGTGACACATGATGTGATAAAAAGGAATTACAGTGAATTCAAACGGTGATTCTAAACGTTCTGGCAGCCTCAGATAGTTTGTCGTCATCTGATGTTTCTCATGACTGCAACTGATGTCATATTTGTATCTGGAATCAGCTGTTGCTTCTTTTCCGGACCAACAACGTGAACCCGTTTCTGTGTCACTTTTGACTGACGGATCGTCCCTGAATAAGAATGCCTTTGACACCAGACTGTAGCTGGATTTTTCAGGAATCTGTTGTGGTCACGATTTGAAAAATAATTGTAGGATGTGAACCCTTGTATCAGTATTAAAAAAATGCTCATGTGTCTTATAAAGATTGGTAGTCATTGGCGGTGGGAGGGAAAAAACCCCCAAAAATGTGATGGGCATTGTTTTTGTAAATATGATTTTTGATATTCGGTCTCTAGAAGTGTATTATTTAACGTTTCCCTATGGTCTTGTGTTACAAAAAGCAACCAAAAATCACAATATATTGTAATATCGATTTGCAGTACTTGTAGAATTGCATTTCTTAAGAATCGCGATACGTATCGAATCGGCACCCAAGTATCGTGATACGTATCTTATCAGGAGATAAGTGTATCGTTCCCAGCCCGAGCACTCATGTCGAGCTCATCCTTCCAGGAGATGAGAAAATCCAAAATGCTTTCACCCAAGCTGCTTGTCACCAATTTTCCTTCCATTCATATGTCATTATATTTTGCACTTTATATTTTGCATGAAATTATAAAGGACTATATTTGATACAGGCGCAGTCACACTATGACGTTTACCCCAGCGTGTGGAGAACGAAGGGCAAAGTCAAGAATTTTGGCCAAACGTCAGCAAAACTCACGTTACCGGTGTTTGGGAGCGAACCTCAAACGCAGCACGGCTTTCCACAACATGGTGCTACCGGAGGCGGGCGTTAGCCAGCGCTCCATTTCAACAAGCGGCACTTTTGCCAACGTGGCAACGTGCGGGAGAGGGGTTCGACATGCCACTGTCCAGTGATTCTGAGCAGGCAGGGCGAAGCAGCACCCAAACGTTAGCTAGCGTTAGCTAGACAATCGCACCAGTAACTTTGGCTAGCATAGGCTAGCGGATGCTAATGGAGGCAACTTGCTCATAGTGGAGATTAACTTTCTCTAATGGTCTCCAACGTAGCCAGACGTACATCGGCAAACGGCGAGAAATTTTTGACATGTTGAAAAGTTTTGGACACGGTCGACGTTCAGAGGACGGCGGAGGCCAGCGGAGGCCAGCGGAGGCCAGCGGAGGCTAGCGGACACCGACGTTTACAAATACGTTTGTTTACATTGGCCCAAATGTCTAGATGAGATTGTGCCTTTCGTAATGGTGCAGATACCAATATTGGCGTTATGTTGGTGCATCCCTATTGAAATATGGACTTGGCTTGAAGCTTTCTGGTAAAAGTTGCACTATACACGATGCAGTTTTTCCAATCACAGCCACACAAGCCCATATAACTCCTTGTCGTGGGTGTCACGGTGGCTTCCGTCACTAGTCCCCTTCTTGCACGGCCACTCAGTTTTTGAGAAGTGTCTACTCCAGACAGATACACCACACAGCACCATTTACTTTGTATTTATTAATGATTGATGTAAATCAGGGGTCACCAATTTGACTCCTGGAGGTCACCTGCCTTGCATGTTTTCCATCTGTACCTGCTTCAACCACAACTGATTAGTCAAGTCTGGTGTTCCGAGCATACCTGACTTAGTTAATTAGCACTGGGTGGAGCAGGGAGAGCTGGAAAACATGCAGGTCAGGTGATCTCCAGGAGCCGGGTTGGTGACCCCTGAAGTCGAGCAGGGCCGAGACATATTCAGTGACCTGGAAAAGTTCCCGCATCCATCCCTTGACTTGTCTAAAGAAAACTGGCTGTAAGAGTGATGTTTTGTGTGAACAGTAATCCTTACACTTAGTTTGTCCAATTACTTATGGGCTCTGAAAATGAAGGGACTGTGTATAAAAATGGCCGTAATTCCTAAATGGTTCATGCAATATTTTTGTTAAACACCTTGAATTGAAGCTTAAGGTCTACACGACAAGCACACCTTGATTGTTTCATTTCAGCTCTATTGTGGTGGTGTACAGAGGCAAAAGTACAAAAAAAACGTTGCTGTCCAAATACTTTTGGACCTGACTGTACATAGTTACATTTGCTACTCAATGAACGCAGCGAGAAGGCAAGTATAATGGCCAAAGGTGGTTGTTGGGCTACCAGATAGACCCTTTGGAAGTTCTTGCATTGCGTCACCATGGTGACACAGGAGGGTGTATCATAGGGTAGAATCGTCTGAGGTGGTAAAAGACCTTTGTATGGTTGCACCATGAATGTCAAATCCGGTCTACATTCAGGGCATCATTTTTTAGTAAGGACCATTACATCAGACAGGCGCTCACAGCTCGCACTCATCAGGAAAGCTTGACGTCAGTGTGTTTGTTGATTCCAGTAGAGGTTCTTGAGGAATGAGCCTCACTGCATTAATCACTCGCGCAAGCCGCAGTCGCCCTCCGAGACGACACGGAGAAGTGTAATTTGAAATTAAACATCCTCCCCCCCCTGTGTTTGTTATCCTGTCCAGCGCTATAACTGTTATCCTGATGCTGAGACACCAACCCGCCTGGAATTCCATGCAAGTGAAAACAAGCCTCTGCAAAACACGTATTGCTGACTGTGTTGGAATCAGGCTTGGTTTTGAAACCCGCTGGCTGCTGCTCCTTATCAACGGTATCGGCGTTCGAGGCCAGTTTCGTTCCAGTCAATGCCTCTCTGCAGGTTAATGAACAGTGATTGGGTAAACAGTCGGCCCGTGTGGACACACGGGACACGGGCTTTGAATGCCATCTGGTCAGGTAGACGAAGATGAAATGATGCCCGTTGAGATAAGAAACAAGTTTCCACTAAAATCCCGGAACAATGCATGCCTTGTTGCGCCTGTTCGTGCATCTCATTTGCAAAGAAAAGAACACACTCCCGAGTCTTCATCTCGTCACCAGCTGCAGCACTTCATTCATACCTCCTTCCTACAAGTCCCCGCTCCCCGCTCCTCTCTCTCCTCTCCTCCATCTGTCTCCGTCTTTCTACAGAAATCCCTCGCCGCCGCCCACCCTCACCCCCTCCGGTCTCTTCTGAGCTAGTTTTCACGGCCACACCTCCTGGACCTGCACGTTCTCAGGGTCGAGTGCTTTAACTTACAGAGCTACAGGCTACAGAGGTCCGCCTGCTTTCTCCTTCTCTATCAGGCCGATTTGCAAGCATCCTTTTTGTTTGTTCGTGGGGTTTTGGGACTGTGCGCACGCGTGGGTGTGTGTGTGTGTGTGTGTGTGTGTGTGTGTGTGTGTGAAGGTTTATTGGCGTTTCTCATTACCCATGCAGTCTTTTTATTACATGATGATCCAATCTTTGCCTGCTGGGTCTCTCCATCTCAGTCAGGTTACATTTTATACTGCAGACACAAGAGGAGCTTCAACAGAAATAAAACAATAAAGCAGTTCAGCAAATTGCAATAATAGTGTTTTCAGTTGGAAAGTTAGCATTTAAAAGATGACTTGTCTTTCACTCTTTCCCCAATTATAATCTTAAATCTTCACACCCAATTTCTCCACCTTGTATTCATTGGACCAGTCACTAACCAAGCAAGTCACCCCTGAATTTGACGATCATGCCTGGTTCCATTAGGCCTAATGCAGGTTTTACTCCTGGCAAGTTTGGCGCAGAGTTTTCCCTAGCGTCGCTACACAGCTCGCGTGTGTCCCAGGGGGAGGTTGGCATGCTGCTCCGCATTGATTATCAAAAGTTAGGAAAGGTTGGATGACCTCGTACTGGATTTCGGGAGCTCAACCAGACCTGGTGCATCAACCACCTCGCGCTCGGCTCCAGGCGGCTCCTTGCAGGCTCAAAGCAACTCAGTGTTCAGTTTTTCACACCAAGGACAGAATAAGTTACCCCAAGATATCAAAAGTTGAGGATGGACTCGACACCAAGTTCGCCCAGATCTACATTGAGTTGCACCGGACCTGTTGAAAAAAAAAGACTTTTCCCGAATTTTGCTGAGTGGTGTGCCTGCAGAGGAGGACTCTGCACAGAACATTGCCAGGCGAGAGCTGCTTGATGAACTCAGCCAAGGTGTGTCGAGTTGTAACTCAGGTTGGGGAGGTGATGATCTAACGGTTATGGCCCATTCACACTATGATGTGAAGTGGCTGACGCTGGCCAACGTAGCAGATTCTCAAAAATCTCAGGAAATTTGGACCCCTGGAGCGAGCCTTCTCCGCCGTTTCACAGTCTTCAACGCAGGTTGACATAGCTCAGCGGAGGGCAGCGCCCGGCAATGGTCCACCGATTTTCCCCATCGGAGGGTGGGCGCACCGGCAGCGCACTCCATGGAGCAGCATCACAGCCCAGTGGAGCCGATCACCGACCCAATGCCTGAGACGCCATGCGACGCAGCCCACACAAACTCAACGCAACTCTGCGACCTCGTCACCCGCCACCTCAAGGATCTCAAGCTCACACTCCTGTCGCAGCCTCTCTGGGCCGACCACACTCTCCGAGCTCCAGGAACCGAATAATAATAATAATAATACATTTTATTTGAAAGCGCCTTTCTAAAAACCCAAGGACACTGTACAACATTAAAACAGCATAAAAGCAATAAAAACAATAAAAAAAAAAAAAAAATGACCTCCGATGGTGGCCGGCGGAGGCCGGCAGAGGCGAACGGGGCAGTAATAGAGCACTAGCAGAGGTGACGCAGTGGCAGCGGAGCCCAGCTCCTGCCGGCGTTCCAGCATGAACGTCGAAGATTTCAAGCATGTTGAAAGTTTTTCCGGGACCACGACGAATACCAGCACCGCCCAACCAACGTCGACCCAGCCCCCGCGGAGTCTGGCGGACCTTGGTCGACGTCAATCAACTTTTCAATGGGCCATAAAGCAGTGGGCTTGTGACTAGAGGATCCTCAGTTCAAATCTCTGTCAGACCTGAAAAATCACTAAGGGCCCTTGTGCAAGGTCCTTAATCCCCAAGTTGCTCCCATCAACCACGACCCGTAACTCCTAACCCCTAACCCCAAACTCATGAATGAAATAGTTGTTTCTGCTTTTGTCCCGAAAAGCTGTGATTCTTCTTTATGGGTTCTCTCTGTTAGTTTCAGGTGTTTTCTATCCTTCCCCATCTCTCTTTCTCCCACTCTGCCAGCCCACTTGTGGTCATATTCCAAATTTCACTTCCGATTTCCTTTTTGAAGCTCTTAAGTATGGGTCGGGAGCTGCATGGTGCACCCACAGGAAGGCATTGCCTTTCAATTTTGCCCCTCTGCTGGAGAGACAGTGATTTGGCTGCACTGTCCGTGGTTTCTCCTGCCCACGACGTGGAAACACTTTGAGTCTGTCAGCATGGCTAAATCGGGTCCCGCGTTACTCTGTTAGCCGTGGACTCTGGCCCAGGTGAGAGCCGCCTTCTGTGGCTTCGCCTGCAGTGAACTGTAAATTGGCTGGCCTACTTATTTAAGACAAACTACAGCAGTCAGCACGTAAGCCGACACCGTTCCTTCCCTCGGATTGAGGTTGCGGCTGCTCTGGAAGTGGAAGCTGCTGCTCAGTTGCACATGCAGAGCCAAGCCAAGCAGCTGAAGCGGCAAACAGCCTAAAAATGCCATTGCCTTGATTACAACATGAAGCTCAGCTGAACTATAGGGACAAATAAAGGTCAAGGATCACCAGATGAAATGGTTCTAAACCCATTAACTCTGCGTTAATCTCTGGAAATTACAGTACATGTATTCTCTTCTTGTCTTGGAGAGGGTTGATTGGTCACTCTCTTTGATTGTCCTATTTATTTATTTTTTTGATTGGTTGCTGAGAGTAAAGCATCCATCAGTCCGAGCTTTCACCGCCGCCGTCTCCGCTGAACTTGAAGATGGACAGAGACGTATTGATTGTTGCAGTGGTTTGGAAATGCTGCATTTCTCCGCCGAGGTTCTCCAGCAGGCAGCGTTTCGCTCTGACGCAGTGCGAACACAATTGATGCGATTGGCGAGCCGGCTCTCGGGTCTTTAATTAGTTTCAGATGAAATCAAATTGTGCAGTGTCAAAGTCTTTGAGCAGCGCCTTACACTGGTATTTTCATTCTTATTCACCAGTCACAAATGCAACGTGAAATTGCTGATTCTAAACATGCAAACATTTAAGATTTAAGCATGTGGAGGAACTTTTACTTAACAGCTGTAATTTCCAGATTCTCTTCTTCCACAATGGTGATTGAGTGCATTTATACTTAAAGGTGTAGTCCCTTTTGATTTTTAAAAAAATTGATTAAATTTTGAAAATCTAGTTTAAATAAAGTACCTTCATTTCTTTGGTATATTGCATAATTACAGTTAATTTTATTTATTTGGGGGGGATTCCATGTCATGTCAGTGTGCATGTGTGTCATGAGGTCTTGTCACTGTGTTTTAACCCATGTGGGTCAAAATCCTAAATTGTTTCCAGACGAGGTGAATTTTGTTTATGTTTATGGTAATAGATTGTAAATCTTTTATTTCAATACTAAGAAATAAAATAATAGTGGTGCAGAAGAAAGTCCTTTTTTATTACTTAAATCATTAAAAAAAAAAATCCAAAGGGACTACAGCTTTAAATCCTGCTACATACTTGATGACCCAATATTTCTGAAACGGTATGATCAAATCCAGTTCACATTCCTCACGTCTCTTTTGTCTAATGTGGAGTACTGTGCAAAAAAAACCCCAAAAAAACCCCAACATGAGCATGATTTTAAAAAGTCATAAAGCAAAGATGTTGCAAAAATAATGAAAAGCTTGTATATATCAAATAATTTATGATAGAGTGCTAAGATAAATATCTTATGTGGCAGCCTTTTTCCCCCTCAATCTTTTGGGTGTACTCAGAGCATCATGTTGATCAAGTCATTGTTCATTGATTATTTTCCCATTTGATGTTCTTCTGTAATAAAGCACTGCGCTGTAAACCAAAAAGTAATCTGGTTTTTAATTAATAATTAAATTTAATAAAACAGACAAAAATTCTCTAACATTTTATGTATTCATTTACTGAAAATTAGCCTTTTTGAATTTCAAATTTGGTCTTTTATTGACGTATTCAAGAAGAATCTTAAGGCTTTCATACAGTCACCATGGATTTGACAAATCATTTAAATTTTTTATTTTTTTTTGTATTGCAGTGATCGCTGATTTTACCTTTTCAACACACTAAAAACTTTGACAACGTACATCGACAGTAAAAATGCACCAAGAACATTAGAAGCATTTTTTGTTGTAGTTGTGCTTTTTTTTTTACTTTATAGCTCACGTCAGTTTTAATTAAATTGACCTAAATGAACAAACTGTTGCACTACTCTTCCAATTTATAAAAACGAAACTGTAATTTGTAATCTTAAATTGACCAAAATGTGTAAAACTGTAAAATATATTGGTATTTTTCTCTACCGTACACAGTTAAATATGGTTGGGATTTCTTATTAAACGTCCTCAAAGTACCACAATTCTTTGTCAGTCTGTGTGTTTAAACCCCTCTGTAGGCCTGAAATGACTCGTTTTAGACTTTTGTTATGTATGTCACAGAAATTCCTTTCTGAACTCCTGCTTTCAAACGGTTTGTGAGAGTTAAATGGGCACCTTTGGAAGCAGATCGGTCAAAAGTTGGGGTCAAAGTCGTCAAAGATTTAGTCCGAAAAACAAATTTTGTTGGATATCTCTGGAACCGATAGGGCTAGAGAGACAAAGTAAAGCTTATATCAATCAATAAATCATTTGTAATCAAATGGTACGAGTGGCATTATTATATATACAGCGTTGTATCATGTGCACGTGCAGGGTATGCATCGCCCCTCCGATGACTTTCATTTTACATATACAGTCCTGTTCAGAATTATTGGCACCCCTATATTTTATGTACATATTTTAAAATATGGTCAGAAATAAATGCAAAAAAAACCCCAATTTTTTTTTCAATCAAAATATTTTTAAAAATGTCCAAAGTTATTTGGAACCAACAACAAAACAAAATGCTTTCATAGCGTGAAACAAAAAAAGTAAGCCGGGCACAGTTATTGGTACCCTTTGGCTGTAAAAGTGATGATTTACTGTAAATT
>OMMV01030436.1:2682-14103 GCA_900302635.1 Chatrabus melanurus
AAGAGAAACCACCACAATATAGAGCAAATCCTGATAAAGATCCATATGTAGCATTTATATTCTGCATATCAATAATTTATTATTATTATTCATTGGCATTCTTCTGTGTGTGTGTGTGTGTGTGTGTGTGTGTGTGTGTGTGTGTGTGTGTGTGTGTGCTTCCGTGGATATTATGCCAAATCTCAGGAACCGCTGGTCTTAATTTGTTGTCGAATTATTTGCACGACACAAGTTTCTATAGGCTGTAATGGCACACTTTGTCAGAAGTGGAAGCATTACCTCAGTAACAGCCAAAACCCGCAAAATTCGCCTGCTACTCAAATCGTAGTAATCACTGAGGCTAGAGAGCAGATTTTGATCATAAATTGCTTGAAAGTCAGAAACCTGGCAAAACAGACTAGTGTTGTCGTGATACTGGGATTTCTAACTTTGATACAATACCTTGAAAACTATCGATAGTTGATACCATTTGTGATACCATGGTGAAAAACTGAACCAATATATAAAATTTTAGATTTTTATTAAAAGACAAATATGAGAAAGATATAACATGACAAAGGGGTGCGACTTTTCTTGGCTAGTAGCAGAGAATATCAGAATGACTGTATTAATCATTAAATATAATTCAAACTTTTTTTTAATATATGAATGAAAATGTTGTTCTTGAGTGCACGTGTTCAAAAACCTCTGAGATTGTCACACATTCAAAAGGCAAAGTGTGGGTAAAAAGCAAAGCAGTGCAGTCTTATGCATTTTCAAGTGACAAGAATAAAAAAACACTTTTAAGTCAAATAAAATAAAAATTCGTTGTTCAAATCCAGCCGGTGAGATCAGCTGTGAGTCTTCTTTTTGCTGCTGTAAAACAAACATCACACTTGTTTAGAAATATTACATTTTACTCTTTGGAGCAGACCTATAAAAATAACTAAGTTATCACATGAACAATCTTAGCAATTAGATTCACTTAATAATACTGTGTGTTATGTTAATTTACAAGTTCTGATTGTTGTCATCGTATTTTCTTATCAGCTAAAACTCTGCTGTGCTTCCAGTCTGTGGCTGTCTGAGGACTGTTACCTCTGTGCACAAATAAATGGCCAACAACAGGACAACACACTTATCAACAACAGTTTACTGGGCCATCTCATTTAATGTTTCAGTGATGTTGAAATGGTAGCTGGCGCTAGCTTTTCGAAATTCTTTGTAGAAGTCGGCGTGTCGGTCCTCAGTTGCTGTGCTAAAGTGTTAGCACTACACTCGCTTGTAGCCTGTTTTAACTTGCCTCAAGTGCAACATGTTTCCAAAAAAGCACTCAGAAAAATGGGTCACGGTGACTCTGCGCTTGTCATCATTAATGAGCTATAACATAACACTGTAACAGAACCCGAAACATCCCGCTGCATTTCTTTATGTTACGTTTGTATTCAACTCGAGTGACTGAGACGAGAGGCAACGGCTGTCTTAGTTAGAAGTATCGATAATAATAATAATAATCGATATGTATTGAAAAATCAATATTTTTGACAACACTAAAACAGAGTCTACATCCAAAACATTTTGCTAATCCATTTATAGATTATAGGTATAAAATATGCAATTTTGCACATTTAGTCTGAGCTGAGGCTTTAAAAAAAGAGGAAAACGCTCAGCGAGGCTGAAGAAGAAGGTAATGTGAGTGCAGTCGGTCAAACTGTTAATCAGCCGTCACAGTACGGTACCCGCGGTGTTGAAAGGACAGCGGCAGGTCAAACTGTCTTCACACTGCTGATTAATATCACAAAAATGTCAAACCAACAAAGAGTTGTCGAGTGGATACCATGAGGAGTGTACAGGAAGAAAATGGACATTATTTACTCATTATCTTTACTAACCACAAAATGTCAGAGGAGGAAAAAAGGTAGAAAGTTCATAATGAGGCTGAGAGCTGGGATTGATCATTGTAGAGAGAGTTCATAGGCTCAAAAGAGACATGCGTAAAGTGGAAGACTTGTGTGATTTCACACATCGCTCAAACATACACTCAACAAAAACAAAAATGCAACACCTTCATTTTCACTCCCATTTTTCATGAGTTGAAGTAAAAGATTTAAGACTTCTTCTATGCACACAAAAGGTTTATTTCCCTCAAATTTTGTTCACAAATTTGTTAAAATCTGTGTTCGTGAGTATTTCACCTTTGCCAAGATAAGACCTGGCTGCTTTGGCATATCAAGATGCTGATTAAACAGCATGACTATTGCACAGATTGGACTGGTCACAATAAAAAGTGACTCTAAAATGTGCCGTTAAGCTTGAACAAAGTCCGGATGTGGCGGGTCCTGAGCTGGCGTCGTTAAACGTATTCTGCAGTTGTGAGACTGGTTGGAAATAACATTGGAGGTTGCTTATGGTAATGAAATAATGACCATTCAGTTGACGGGCAACAGCTCTGGTGGACATTCCTGGAGTCAACGTTCTAATTTGCATGATCCCTCAAAACCTGAGACATCTATGGTATTGTGTTGTGTAATAAAACTGCACATTTTAGAATGGGCTTTTACTGTGACTAATCCAAGGCACATCTGTGCAATATTCATGCTGTTCGATCAGCATCTTGATATGCCACACCAGCCAGATTTTTTTACTTCAATGCATGAAAAATGGGAACAAAAACCAAAATGTGGCATTTATATTTTTGTTGAGTATTATATATTATCAGCGTAGTATCACAATATTGCAGACTTAAAGCATAAAAAACAGAGGGGGAAGCCTACCGACATGCCTCTTTTGTCTGTCTCTCTAAGATGACATGGATGGTCCAATTCCAGTGAATAGAAGCGTATCTGTTCCAAGAGATGTGCAAGTGGCAGGTGTCACAAAAGTAAAACTAATATACTGTGGGCCGCTATGTTGTTGTTTCTGCTGGAAGTTGCTTTAATTAAATCAGATGAAGATTCTTTGTGTTTTATTTCAAGAGATTTTAGTACTTGGAGAATATTGGCTGCATCAAAACTGAAATACAATTGTACATTAAATACTAGAAATATGAATACAGCTTAAAATGGTTGTCAGTGATTTGTTTGTAAAACAAAGCTTCTTTTTTTTTTTCCATCTTGCTATAAATCAGTCAGTGGCCGCTCAGCTGATGGCCTGTGTGCACCAGCTGCACATCCATCACGGAACGGCTCTGTTGCAATTGTCGATGCTTATCAGCTGCTGTTTTATCCAGTGAGTCTGAAAGTTGTGACACTCATGACCGATGTGCAGCGCTTTTTATCCGCCCTGCTGGTCTCTTTTTTTTTTTGGCACAGCAACTTGCAGCTTTGAATTTTTTGTGTATGTGGATATTATTTATTTAGATGGGCCAAAAATGAATATTGAATGGTGCATGAGTGTGATCACTGTTGATATACATATGTAGTATATAAAACAAAAACCTACAAACTGGAATGATTAGAAACAAAGTAGGGCACAGAGAGGAAGGAGCAGCATGTGCCAGCCACAGAGAGCACTGTCAGGAAAGGTGTTGAATGGCACGCAGTCAAACAGCGTAAAGTTTGACTACTGTTGTCTCCTGTGGACAGTGCATCAGCTGTGATTCGGCAGCAGAGCCAGAATGTGATGTGTGTACATCTGGGTTAAATGTCAAAAGTGAAATAATCCACAACAATAGAGAGCATTCAGGAGTTCTATACACACCAGATGGTGTTTGAGATGCGTGCACTGCATTTATTAAAAGCCTATTTATATGTTTATGGGTTACAGCGGGTGACCTTATTATGGAGAATCAAATGAAGACATTTCAGTATGTTATGTACATAAACAGATTTGTTATGCATTTGAAATCAGACAGGCTATGGACAGATAAAATGCAGAGGCTGTTCATTGATTAACCTCAGAAAGTCCCGAGCTGCATTATAAGCAGCTTGTCCAGCCTCATTACAGGAGGGGATGTTTTTCGTGTCTTGAGACTTGCGTGTGACACGGCGGACAGCGCAGCAACTGTGAAGCTTTAAATGGATCCACTAACCTCGTTTAAGAGGGCTTCCCCTCCCCCTGACACTTGTGCCGCTGGCGTGTTAAGATGATAATGAATTTAAAGAACACTTATGACTAATATGTCAGGCTTTTACCCTTTGAAAGGCGACGGACTCGCTGGAGCCGCAGCTCCGGTCTGTCCTGGGCATCCGTCTCAGCTCTGCTTTATCCCCCAATGCGGGTCTGGACGAACGGGATAATGGGATGTCCAATCACGGAAATGTGATTTACATTGACCGCAGCTTTGTAAGTGAGTCGTAGAAGGGTCTTAACAAATTGGATTTAGCCAATGGATGCGAAAAATACAGGGTCTGTGTATATATGTGTGAGTGTATCTGTGCTGTCTCATCCACACGTCATCAGGGCTGGCAGTCGGACCCGTCACACCCACTCAGTTGCAGGATGTGTGAATTATTTATAGATTATTTGATATTATAACATTATTATGCCTGATAGCGAGAATGCTGATGAGGTGGTATTATCAGTGGGAAGTGTTTTTAATGTTCTCTCCTTTTTTTCCTGCCTAGGGTGGCATTTTGCTTCATTGCGTCACAAAAAAAATCCTGTCACTTTGTCTTTACCTTTTTGCTATCATTCAAGCTGTTACTGGAAATTTTCCACAAGTGGCAACTGTTGTCCTTATAGTTTACCTTCCTTCAGGATGTTCTCAAACTCATTATGAGCCCATCTACCTTCTTTTACCATGATTAATGTTAGTTTTCACTGGCTTTACATTCATAGGTCGGTGTTTGTTTTGCTAAATAAGCGCAGAGCATTTTGTCACCGTAATACAGCTACGCCACCAAGCCAACCAACTATTCATTGCTCAAAAATCACAGTCGAACATACATGATGGTTTCTAAGGCTATCTGTAGAATAAATGGACTGTATTTATGTAGCGCTTTTCCATCTGAAGCAGATGCTCAAAGTGCTTTACAATGATGCCTCACATTCACCCATTCAGGCACACACTCCCACACCGATGTCAGCGTGCTGCCGTGCAAGGCAGCTCAACTGCACACCGGGAGCAACTTGGGATTTAAGGACCTTGCCCAAGGTCCCTTAGTGGCCCGGTCTGACAGGGATTTGAAACGAGGATCCTCTGGTCTCAAGCCCACTGTTTTAACCTCTAAACCATCACCTCCCCCACCAGAACACAGAGGAACTAAAAATTAGGCACTTCTGAGATCCACATTTCTCTGATGAAGAGGGTGGGAAATGACTGACTTCTTACCAGAAGTTGGGGTAGACGCTTCTTCCTGTAGCACCAAGCATGCGGTAAAGGAATGAAGCCATGAGAGGGTTGGCTTCACAAAAGGATATTTTCCAGCCAATGTTCTTGAATTTGGGAAGCAGCAATAAAATACTGACATCGTCCATAAGTCTGGTTGTCCTTGTCACTGTGGCAAATTTAAAATTCTAAACTTCCAACATACTCTGCGATGGAATGCGCAGCTGTTGCTCTCAAAGCCTGCGGTGGTAGACTTTTTCCATCATCCTGTCTTTGACTCAGGCATAGACATCTAGTCATCACCTTTGGTCACTAGTGAGCATCCAAGTCTCACAACCATACAGTAAGACACGAAGCACTAGGACCCTAAAGACTGGGACCTTTGTTCTCCTGCAGAAGTGTTGGCATTGCCAGTCACTTGTGTCCAGGGACCTCATAACTCAGTCCAGGCCTCCAGGCCTCTCTTGACCTCAAAGGCCGAGGACCCAGGGATATGAACGAGACTCAGATGAGTTGTATCACTTGCGCTGTGATGGAATGTCAGCTATGACATTATGGTCATGTTGCTAGTTTCTCTGGGCATGATCCAGCATGCAGGTGCCTCAATGTTAATTACCCCAGCAACTGGGAAAGGCCAATAGATGGCTACTTTTGAGAAGTGGGAATGGACCGGTTGTCTGCCTGGGTGGCTGCTCTCCATGGCTTGGGGCGGTTCCATGGTGTGGTGCAGTGCACGGCATCAGCACATGCTCCCAGATCTCACCTGGCCTGACCTGTCATTGAAAACAATGGAACATCCAGTTTACCGTCTGCCACATACCACCAGCTGTATCAAAAGTACTTTTTTCAGATTGTATGTGTCATATTCATGTAGAATAGAACTACTTCCATCAGCTATCGAACCGTAACAATGATACTGAGCAAAGAGGAAGTAGAGCAGAAACATTCCCCCAGATGGACATCATGCACCTCCTATCGGGAGCTTCTTTTTTTTGCCTCCTTTTGAACCCCCTAGAGCAGGGGTGGGCAATCGTGTGCCATGAAGGGCCAAGCCAGTCCAGGCTTTCCTTGCTACCGATCACCTCAGCAGGTGATTCCACAGATGATCAGGACTTTAAGTTGAGGTTAGGCTCATCAGTAAAACCACCTGCTGAGGTGAATGGTTGCAAGGAAAACCTGCACCATCTTGGCCCCTGTTGCCCACCCCTGCCCTAGAGGGACCTCAGAAGAGCCTAATTGGAAACAATCTGATTTGCCTTTCACCTTGGCGTTTCGTCGGAGTTGCCGCTGTGGGTTGTTTGCAGGTATCACACTTGGTTTCATTAACAATGATTCATGGAATTCATCTCGGGGACTAAATATTTGATGGAGGTAACTTTGAATTTTAGTGTCTTACTCAGGGGTAAAACAAAAGCCTACCTGAGTGTTTGTTTCAGTGACTGTAGAAAACAAGGCTTTGACTGAAAAGTGCTGACTGAGAGTCTAGGTAATTACCCGGCAACCACTCTAGATTTTATAAGTTACACCCGCTGATGTCGGCCTTTCAGCCTGCACTGTCGGAAAAAAAAGCCACTTTACTCACCGTTAACATTCACCAAGGGATTTTCTCAAAGGCTATTTGCTACTTGGTCATTTACATATGCAAATGATTTTGTCTATAAATGGAAAATGTATGCATTTATATTTTATGTACATTTAGTAGTAGAACATCCAATATGGGCATGGTACATAGAGAGAGAAGTAGTAGAAGAGAGGAAATATAAGGGCTGCAGATCTGTTCACAGGACAGCATAAAGTATAGCAAACTGGTCCAGTACTGACAATAACTATATGGATATTAACTTCAAAAGTCATACAAAGCATAGGGTTAGTTAGTAAATGAATAAAACTAGAGCACAGTGGTGGATCCAGTTTTTTGTTTTTTTTCTTGGTGGGGTGATGTGACGGGGTGACTGTTTAAGGCGCAAATCTCACCTTGACATTTGGGCCAATGTAGACGAATGTATTTGCAAACGTCAGTGTCCGCTAGCATCCACTAGCCTCCGTTAGCATCCGCTAGCCTCCGCTAGTCTAAGTTACTGGTGCGATCGGCTACGCTGGCTAACATATTGGTGCTGCGTCGCCCTGCCTGCTCAGAATCACTGGACAGTGGTGTGTCGAACCCCTCTCCCGCACTTTGCCACATTGGCAAAAGTCCTGCTTTTCCTAATGGAGCACCGGCTAATGCCCGCCTCCACTAGCGCCATGTTGTGGAACGCCGTGCTGCGTTTGAGGTTCGCTACCAAACTCCGGTAACATGATTTTTGCTGAATGTGTAATACATTTGCACATATGCGTTACAAACATACACGCACATTTTATCATATGAGAATGTAATCAAATGTATCAAAGCAACATATAAAAGCAATGTAATAGTAGTAATAAACAAACAAACATCTTGCGTTATGTGATTAGGACAAACGTGCTCAGTTGATCCCACTGCAATGCCTAAACAATTTTTTGTGGATGCTGGGGGCACTATAGGATCGGGTCAGTCAGAGAATGGAGGCGGTAGTGGTGGGAAAACTGAGACTGAAAACCGGACTGTGAATCGCAACCATCAATTTTATGGTGGGGCTACTGAATTTTTTTTTGGGGGGGGGCGGAGGGGGCTACTGCCCCATTAAGTCCCACCCTAAAGCTACCAGTGCTAGAGCAGAATGTCATGTTTAACCTCCACATCCAAATCTGGTTAACAGGGTAGGGATAAGAGCACTTTTTGTGCACGGTCTCGTATTTGTGAGGGGCAAAAATTAACTGGACAATTGGCTGCTGCAGTTTCAGATAGGTGTGTGTGTGTGTGTGTGATTCCCTCATTATTTCATTGTGACTACTCACAAAAACTTGTATTTCCTGCAGCATTAACCATATTTGGATGTAATTACCATCAAATTACAGCTAATAGTCTGCAATATAAAGCATTTTCATTATTTGCTTTCACCTCTGATACTTTACAAGAGAAGGCAAAACCAAAACTGTGTCAATAACCAAATATTTATGGACTGTTTTGGATTCTTTAGAAAGCAGCCACATAATAGTCAAAGTGGTTGTGCAGGGGTGATTTTTGATAGATATTTCTTGCATGATCAGACCATTAACAGGGTATTTTGCAAAATTAGAAGTAAATACATGTGAACAATGGGGAACTGATTATTATCACAGCATTTTCCTTTCCCGTTACTTTCCACCTCCCTTGATGAGAAAAGATCTTCCCACTGTGCTGGAGCTGTAGCTGTAGCGGCTCATTTTCTTAATGGCGATGCTATACTCGATGTGAACAATAACCACAGAGGAAGAGAGAGGCACTGATGCTGCAGCAGCTCTCTGTGTTGTGTTTGACATTTTGTCCTTTGGCTTTATTGACCCGCTGTGTCGTTGCCTTATGCCAGTAAGGGGTCACGGCCAGTGTGAAATTACTGGAAATGGTTCTCCCCTAAAGCACTAATTATTGAGCTTGGAGGTTTTACAGCTTGCTGGAGGAGCTTTGAGAATTTCTGGTCTTGTTTATGCTGGTTTGCATGGTAACAGAGTCACAGAAATTAAGCATTTGATTGGGTGTTGGCTAGCAGCAATAAATTTGTTGTTTCAGCTTCACATTTGGGTGCGGCTTGAACTAATACGCTCATTGTTTCTTCACAATATTTACTGTTTACCATGTTGTGAGATCAGCTGATGATACCGACAGCTTTAGCTGCTCATACATCTGAAACAGTGTTCTGCGAGAGAGAGGGAAGTTTAAAAATGACTAGTTTATATTGACCTGCAAGTTAACAAGAAAAGCAGCAAATCATACATTCTGCTACAGATGTTAAATAGTCCGATCAGAAAGGACAAAGTTCTCTGAGGCTTTTACCCTGTAAAACGCAGTGAATGAATAGATATGAGTCCTTCTCCTGTTGACATGATAACTCAAAAACAATAAATGTTGTCATCTTGTAACTCACTAAGACAACAGGGTGTAATATGAGGACAAACCCATTAAAATCTGATAAACTTTGATGCACCAGATCAATCGAAAAAGCAACTTTGTTTTGCTTATGTAATATCCCATACACGTGTCTGCCACCTGCTGGCTGGATGGTGGATTAGAAGCAGGTGTGGTTGTCAGTGAGAGAGAGAGACAGAAGTTTTCCACACAGAAATACACTAAATCAGAGAAGTAATCTTTTGCTTTCTGATTGTTTCACAGTGGTTATGTTCTAAAACTCAAATAACACGGTCACCGCTGCTTGTTGTAAACAATTATGTTTGTACATACATTTGGACATTTACAATGTTTTAATATCTAGGCTGGGGTTTTGCCTGAAGGCACATGGCAGACTCCAGCCTAGATTTTATTTTTTCTTCTGAACATTGGCATTCTTTTTTTCCACTACCAAGCAGCTGTGACTGGTGAAGCAACAAGCAAGAGTTCTTTGCACAGTCTCTCCAATCACAGCCAGTGACGCTCATATGTAACTCCCTCAGAGTTGTCGTGGGTGTCTTGATGGTTTAACTTTCTGGTCTCCTTCATGTACGTTCAGTCAGTTTTTGAGGACAGCCAGCTCCAGGCAGATTTATCATAATATGCTGTACTCTTTACATTTGTTATTGATTGATTGATCTTAACTGAACTCCAATTAGCGCTTGACCTTTTATGGTAGATCAAACACAAAGCGCTCTAATTCCTACATTGTTCATTTGATTTGAATGCAATTACCCTTAAATTAAAATTGGCCATCTACACTACAGTCTCATATATATATATATATATTTTTTTTTAATTTTATTTTATTTTTTACTTCTGCCAAGGAGAAAATATTTTCAACCCATTTGTTTCTTTCTTTCTGTCAGCAGGACATAAAAAACATATTTCTGTAAAATTTGTTGGAGAGGTAGGCCTAAGATTGTAGAAACATTTAATCAATTTTGATCAAGATTTAGATCCTGAATAATTTTTAATCAATATTGTTCCATGCGATTAGCAGTGCAAGCATACGTATAATGGAGTCAGTCAGTGTGTCCAAAAAATACAACTACTCCATATCCCAGCTTTGAAATTTTGGGTACCGATAGATACAGGTGAGGACCAGTGACCCTCTTATTTTGGGCTGTGTTGGCATCTTTTAACTAATTGTAACTTGCCATTACTCTTATATATCATTTTAAATGAGAATATTGGCACAGTGGGATATGCGCTTGTACAGGTGGACACATGGAAAGTAGACCTTTTGTTTGCATGCTATGCTCAACCTGCACTCTTGTCTCAGTTGAGGACAAATCAAAAGAGGACTTTCAGGCCATGGCAGACATATATGCTCTCTGGTTTTGCTTTAAATTCAATTTTTAATATAGTTTAGTTTTGAAATTTTCAGAAAAAGATCATTGTGCACAACATACGCACATGTACTCGAGACAAAAAAGGGGGAAATAGAATAAAATAAAGGGGGTTGGGTGGATGCCCAAATGGCAGTTTAAAAAATTCATGATGGTGAAATATATACTCTGACAGTAAAATTCCAAACAGAAATTCATTGATGTATCACTAAGAAGTGCCAGAAAAGGCTTCCATGCTCTCACTGAGACAGGAGTTGGACTACCAATATGTAGACCTGGTAGTCTACCAATATGTCTACAGGTCTACGTGTTGGAATATACACTCACCGGCCACTTTATTAGGTACACCTGTTCAAGTGCTTGTTAACACAAATAGATAACCAGCCAATCACATGGCAGCAACTCAATGCATTTAGGCATCTAGACGTGGTGAAGACAACTTCCTGAAGTTTAAACCGAGCATCAGAATGGGGAAGAAAGGGGATTTAAGTGACTTTGAACGTGGCATGGTTGTTGCGGCCAGACAGGCTGGTCTTAGTATTTCAGAAACTGCTGATCTACTGGGATTTTCACGCACAACCATCTCTAGGGTTTACAGAGAATGGTCCGAAAAAGAGAAGATATCCAGTGAGCGGCAGTTGTGTGGACGAAAATGCCTTGTTGATGTCAGAGGTCAGAGGAGAATGGGCAGACTGGTTCAAGATGATAGAAAGGCAACAGTAGCTCAAAGAACCAGTCGTTACAACCGAGGTATACAGAATACCATCTCTGAACACACAACATGTGGAACCATGAAGCAGATGGGCTACAGCAGCAGA
>OMMV01030629.1:1811-11975 GCA_900302635.1 Chatrabus melanurus
ACATCTACACAGAGGCTGATTTCACCGGCTTTACAGGTTTTTGGGCAAAAAATTAAAACATACATACACATATATATATATATATATATATATGTATACACATACATACATACATACAAATTAAATGTGTCAAAATTTTTCTTTTAAATAAAGAGAAGCTGTTAAATAGTTCATATTTCTGAATAAATATCTGACTGAATGTCTGAAATATCTGAATGTCTGACTACATCTCACCTTTAAAAATAAATAATTTCTTTATAAAATGACAATTTATTTGAGGGTGTCTAGTCAAATTTATAAGAAAATCAGGCTGTGTTAAATCAGGTTTTTAAAAATAATTTTATTTTTGATTGATCATCAGCAACTGTCTTGGAGCAGCTAGGCAGTACAGCCACAAGGAAATCAAATTTTTGTGAGTTTTTGCTTCTTTTTAAAATGAGGTTTGTAAATTAGTAATTGATTGGTTACTTTAATGAAAAAGAAAATGTAATGTCATATTTTATTTGTGTTGCATTTTGTTTTAGGGATTTTTAGGGGATTTTACATGATTTTCTGTTGACGATGATGCCTGGGGGGCATTTGTTTGTTTGTTTTATTTATTTAAAAAGGGGGGGGGGTGCCTAAAACATTTGCACAGTACTGTATATATAAATTCAAAAATAAAAGTCATGAAATTGCTGTCTGTTAATATTATTTTCATATATTATATTGAGTTTCAGTTATTTGTTTTATTATTTTTATGTGTAAAAGTCCATGCAGTTTTGGCTGAGCAGTCGGTCAACAGTGTCCTCATGAATACTTTCACATCAAAATGAAAAACATCATACAGTCCTGATGGTGCAGAGAATTAATTTCATGCATTCTGCAAGCTTTGTGGAGCAGATGTTGACATTAGCAGCAATGAAAAGGAGACAATCAATCAGTATCTTGTAGACAAGCAAAAGAGGGCACGTGCAGACGGCAGAGAAGACAGTGCAGCATGTACAAAGATGGAAAAATGAGACTGGCCCAACATCAAATGGCTTAAATTACAATTACAGATTTGCACAAAATTTAAGCAATATTTTTGAAATGTCGACAAAACAACTGCAAAATGACAGCATTTCTATTGAGTGATGTTATATGACTACTGGGTTTTGTCCTCTTGTGATAACTGTCATTCCAGTAGCCATGGCAACAGATGTGCAAGTCCTGCTAAATATTGGCATTTTGTTGTTGTTGTTTTTTTAAATCCAATATTGCTGTAACGTCATCTCTTATAAGATTTAACAAGCTCTCGGTCTCTTCCTCCATCCACACATAGGCACCATGGATTTTAGAATGTCATGTGACTTTCTGTACATCATGTGACCTGGAATTGAGGGAAAAGTGTTTCCATTGCAGTTTTGTGAAACATGGCTTTTTAGAATCGCCTGAAAAACCGCTTCACGTGAGCATTAAAACTTTTTTGCGATATTTGAGAGTTTTTTCTAAGTACACGTGTTTTCTTTAAGTGTATTTTCAATTTGCTACTTCAAATTGCACAATTTGGAGGGTAATGGAAACCTGCCTCGTGACTCCCTAAACCAGAGGTGTCAAACTGATTCCCGAAAGGGCCAAGAGGGTGCAGGTTTTCTTTGCAACCGCCGACTCCACCAGGTGATTTCACTGATTAACATCACTTTGTGCAGATTGGATGAGTTCATCATTGAAATCACCTGGTGACGTGGGCGGTTGTAAAGAAATCCTGCACCCTCTTGGCCCTTTCTGGAATCAGTTTGACACCTGTGCCCTAAACACTACAGCAGAATCAGCTTTGAAATTTTGGATGTTCTGAGATACACATGAAAACCTCCAATTTTGGGCCACATTGGCATCTTGTAACATAATTTGCTGGTATTTTTATACATTAGTTTAAATAACAATGTTGGCACAGTGGGACATGTCTGGACTTATTATGGCCAGTCCATGTAAAGTAGACATTTTGTTTGCAGGCAATTTATGAAGCCTTGTGTCCTGGTGGACACCAAGGTCACTGTTGCTTGTTATTACATATTTCTGCAAATTTTCCTAAATGCTTGTTCTGCAGATGTTGGATTATAAGTGACTATAGCATCTCACTGCAACCTGTCTGCAATACAATTGATAGATTGCAAGAGCAACTTTGCCTTCAGCGACAAAAACAACAGACCAGCCAATAGCCCATTAACTGTCCACAACAACCTGACAACGTCAATACTCCGTGGCTTATAGGGGAACACTGGCTATGCAGGAAAAAAAATCTGCCACACCATCCTCCACTTTGTCAGTCTCACCTCGTCTTCCTGGATTAGATTGTGTCTGCAGGCTCAGAACAGTGAGGGATCTGAACAAGTAATTGTAACACAAATTAATTTCGTGTATATTTGCACCTATTCCAACACCGGTTCTTTTTACTGTGAGTGTGCACACCATATGACAAATTTTTTTAAAAAGAACAAACAATTGAAAAAAGTAACTTTGTCCCATAGACTGATTGTGGGTTCAGGTTGATGAGCAGAAAGGTGTACCATGTTTAGTGCCAAGGACAATTTATTAGGCACGTTTTTCAACATAATAGCTATTAGATACTTTTATACTAATCAACCAATTCAATTTTATTTATTCGTCCTTGTGTGCATTGATGGCTGAAGTGCTTCTTCATTCAGGATGAATGTCGGCTCTTCCTATCATTGTGAAGCAGAATTCACCAAGCGTTGGATTGTTCACCCACTAATAGGGAACATGAGCTGGGATTAGACCGTCGTGAGACAGGTTAGTTTTACCCTTCTGTGACATTTCAGCCATTGATGCACACAAGGACGGCTGAAGTGTTTCTTCATTCAGGATGAATAAATGGCACTGAACATCCATCTCGAAATGTGCCGCATAGGTATGAAGGTAAAATGCACAGGGGAATACTCTGGCACTGAAAACCCAATGGCATCTGTATGAGGTCAATGTTTAGCACAAGCTACAGAAATAACAGTTTATGACAACAGGCTATCCAGAGTACCACATGCTCCCCAATTTAAGTGGAAAAATTAGACATGAAATACTGATAGCTTACATATCAGTGTTTTGCTCAGTAGACTTCTTTTGCCTTCACTATTGGCAGCACGCCCACTCTCAGGCCAAAAGTCATAATAAATGTCATTATTTAACTGCTACGTTTCCAGGACATTAATAAAGTGTCTTCTTTTCTGTTGCCATAATGCCAAATTATCTGGCACCATTAAGTATGAAAGGAAACTTTTTCTTTTAGATTTTTTATTGCTTAAAAGTAGGGAAGTCCTGATCCGAATCAGATTTATTAAACACAGGTTTGTGAAATTTCAGTATTACTTCATTTGTATGTTAGTGCATAAGCACTAATCAGCACGTATCAACAGCTTGGTGTTGTTAGTTACACTGATAGTGCCACGGTTGTTGAGGCAATATGCTGGTCATAGTTTTTAGTACCTGCACCCAAGCCACCCATTATGAAAACCACTGCCCAGTCTGCAAAAATGTATTAATCAAATCCCCGAATCAAGGTTACTTAGACTCTTAAGGCACAGTCACACTATGACGCTTACCCCAGCGACTGGTGAACGAGGTGAAAGATAGAGAAAAGTGGCCACACGTCGGGGAAAATCACGTTCCCGGAGGTTGTCTTCAAACGCAGCACGGCATTCCACACCACGAGCCTAGCTGAGACTGGCCTTAGCCAGCACTCCATTAGAACAAGCGGGACTTTTGCCAACATGGCAACGTGCGGGAGAGGGGGTCGACACACCACTGTCCAGTAAATCTGAACAGGCAGGGCAAAGCAGCACCCAGCATAGACGATCGCACCAGTAACTTTGGCTACCAGATGCTAACGAAGGCTAATGAAGCGAACGAAGTCTACCTTGGTCGTAGCGGAGATTAACTTTCTCTACCGGTCTCCAACGAAGCCACAGGTACGTCGGCAATTGTCTTAATATTTTCAACATGTTGAAAATTTAGGACGCGGTCGGCGTTCATCAGCAAACACCGGCGAAGGCCATCACAGGCTACCGGAGGCTAGCGATCACCGATGAATGCAAATATGTTGGCCCAAACGCCTAGGGATGACAGCGCCTTTACCCTTAGTTATCTTGGTATCTAGGAGATAAGTGGGTGTGATCAGACTTCATTTGTTCCACCTAGGTCATGCCGGTCTTACCCACGTTCCAACCATTTATAGGTTGGCTGGGAGTTCGGCGGAGTCAGGCAGTGCCAAGATGGCAACCAATAGAGCCATCCCAATTGAGCTTCAAACCTGCTCTTCAGAAAACCTATAGGTGATGTCACAGAGGGTTTGTCCAGTACATATATACAGTCTATGTATTGACCCCATGGGTACGTCATGTGGAATCCACGGTGAAAAATGACTATTTCTATGATATCTACATAAATTTGCACACTCATAAGGGGAGCTTAATGTTTATTTATTTTTTATTTCAGTCTTTAGGTCACCAGTGATTAGCAGTGGAAAATTTCTATTTGCATCATGGGTATTACATGTGGAGTGGATGTTACAACATAAGTGTTGCTATGATACAGTACTGTGCAAAAGTTTTAGTCACCCCATTTATTTATTTATGATTAAAGCAAACAAAAAAATGTCCCCAGGCATCGTCAACGGAAAATCATGTGAAATCCCCACCCCCCTAAAAAAAAAAGCAACATAACATGAGATGATTATGGTTTCCTTAAACTAACAAATCAATTACTAATTTACAAACCTCATTTTAAAAAGAAGCAAAAACACAAAGAAATTTAATTTCCTTGTAGCTGTACTGCTGAGTACTTAACACAAACACAGTTGCTGATTGATGGTCAATCAATAAAATTATTTTAAAAACCTGATTTAACACAGCCTGATTTTCTTATACATTTGAAGAGACACCTTCAAACAAATTGTCATTTTATCACCAAAAAGAAATTATAATTTTTTTAAAGGTGAGATGTAGTCAAACATTTTACATATTTATTCATAAATATGAATTATTTAACAGCTGCTCTTGGTTTAAAAGAAAAATTTAGACACATTTAATATGCCTAAAACTTTTGCACAGTACTGTATATTCGCATACTTGCAAATATATATATATGTATTGCATAAAAGCTTAATTTTTGAGTTCCCAGCTATATCTCATCAGTGCTTAGCAGTTGAAAGTTCATATGTACACCATGGGAACCTCATGTTGCGATGATGTTGCAACATGAGTGTTGCTATGATATATTTCCATACTTTTGCAAAAAAGCATAATTTTTGAATTCCTGGCTATATCTTGCCACTGCTTTAGAGTGGAAAGTTCATATTTACACCAGGGGCACCTTATGTGGAGTAGACGGTGCCTTGTATTTTGCATTAAACAGCTCAAATGTGTTAATTATCTTGGTAAAGTTCCACTATTACCTTCTACATAGTTACACCATGGGTCAACTGATCATATGTAACAAATTTAACAAATCAGTCTGCTTAAATGGAGAAACCGGTGACGTGTTCCATTTTGGTCATTAGTCTACCTCAATATCTTGATAAGTGCCATTTGTTGTTTCAGTTTTAAATAATGCTGCAAACAAATAGTGATATTTGATTCACTTCCAGTCTTTTTGGCGTTAGATTGCACTGAGGTGTCGTGATTTGTTTTTAAACAGTTGACATTTTGTGACATTCCTTTATGAGAAACTAAACATCTGCAGTGGTCAAGATCTGATGTACACTGAGATTGTTGTGGAGCAGGATTTGTTGCGAGCTCATGACCAACCCAGACACGGAACACTTCTGATGGAGACAGGAAGCAGAGGCAATCGAATGCTGAAACGACAGCTGACAGCAGCACAGAAAGAAGCAGGTTTCAAATCTGACAGCTTCGAGACGAACAACAAAGGTTACGTCCAAACGAGAATGCTTGAAGTTGGTGAGAGAACGGCGGATTGAGTTGGACGTGGAAAGAGAGAGAGGAAAAAAGCATAAATAAGAGAGAGTAAACAGAAAAGTCGCCTTGGTCATTGAGCTTTCGCTAAGCTCCATTACTTCTCTCCTGTGCGGGGGAAAATGAAGTCGAAGGGCAGTTCGCCAGCTGAGAGCAGACTAACTGTGCAGAGGAAGAGGCGTAATAGCAGGAGTGTATACCGCGCCGCAGCCCGCAGCTCCTAACACAGAGCGGCCATCTACGTACTCCATTTGTGCCGGAGACAAATGAACTGGGCTTTTACAGCCGATCCCGCTGAGCTGGAACACAAGAATGCTGGAGGTTTTTAGGGAACCAATTGGTAGGAAAAATGGTGTGGAACAGCAAAAAAGAAAAAAAAAAAGCTAATTGACAAAGTCTAATGCACTTCAAAGTTGTGAAAGCACATCGTTTCACAGTGACAGCATTCAAAACATGTTTTTGACACATTGCAATTAGGATTAAAACTGTTGATTCCACAAATGTTTAAAAAAAAAAAAAAAACCCAGACATTTTCCACTAAAAAAACCCCCAACAATTTCACAGTCACAAATTCATTTTGTTCAGTAGTTGTCATGCAATAGTGCCATCTTATTCTGGCCTCTTTCTCGCCACTTGGACTCACCTGTTCAACACTCACCTGTTCGCCATCTGCAATCAAGCAGAGTGCTAAACACTCATTTTGTTTACCTTGGTTTGTTTGTCTGTGTGCTGATGCCAGTTTTCTCACGTTTCATTTATTGATCTTTTATTTGATACTTTCGTGTTTTTGTTTGATCCTTGCTTATTGTCACCACTTTCTTGATTCTTCACATATTTGCTTCGTGTTACGCTGTTAATTTTGTCTTTTTTAAATCTAATCATTTCCTCAAATAATCACTTCATATTTTTGCACTCACTTTGTGCTCTGGTTCAGGAATTGAACCCAGACTCAAGAACTCACACAATAATTAAACACTGAAGAGTTTATTGAAGGTGAAGAGGGGAAAGGATTCTGTGGATATTAGACGGTGGTGTGGAGAGCTTGCCGTGACATGGAGGCATGACGATGGCGTGAGGGGAAGACTTGATGAAGCGCGACATGAATACTTGATGTGGTAAAGACGCTTGATGTAATGTGGATGCTTGAGATGGCTGTAACGTGGAAATTTGCTGTGGCGTGTAGGTTGAGATAGTGTGAGCAGACTTGGCGTAACAAGGATCGCTGACATAGAGCAAGGGCTTGCCATGTCGTGGTGTGAAGGTCGGGCATACTGCGGCGTGAAGGCTTGACTTGGTATGATGGTTTGGTTAGGCATGACGTAGTGTGAATGTTCAGTGGACTGCAGCATGAAGGGTGTGGTATAACAAGATGAGAAGACCTAGTCCCTGGACTTGACATGACTTGACAAACTGCTCAACCTGAAGGTAACATGAAAAACCAACAAGGACAGACAGAAAACAAGGAACAAATATAGCGTGCTTAAAAAGAGACAGGTCTGTGATTATAAACCGAAGACAGGTGTGTGAAGACAAACGAAAGACACCAGATAGCTGCATGCAGAGGGAGGAGAAACCAGATGGATGCACACATTCAGGAGAAACCAGAACAATTAGTGAAATTAAATCCAGGCAGGATCACGAATTAAAATGGAACAGACCAGATGATGGCACTACATGGTATAAAGAGTTGTACGTTTAAGATCACTCTCCCATCCATGACATCCCCTGTGCTAAATAATTTACACACACAAAAAGGGTCAGTCTCTAGTAAGTTCTTTCGACTTCTCCCAATTTCAACGTGGTGTCTCCACAGCATATCCGATATGGATCTGCATGTTGATTTGGCACAAGTTTTATGCCAGATGCCCTTCCTTATGCAACTCACACTACATGGAGAATGGGCAGGGGTGGCCTTGAACCGGGAACCTTTTGCTTTCAAAGCGATTGCACTTAACCGCTTAACCACCATGTTGCCTACAAAAAAGAGTCAGTCTCTAAAAAAAAAAAATAATTCAAGCAAGTGACAAAAACATGGGAGTAATTGGCTCTAGATGTTCAAAGAGAATGGTAGAAAGACGTTTAGGCTCACTCCCCCGTCTGAGAAGATTGGAGGAAAGAAAGTAACATCCCAACCCTACCCGATTATGCTGTTAAATCTTCTACATCTCTCATCCACTCCTTTGGTATTTGCCAACCTGTTATAGTTTATCTGTTATTTTAAATCCAACTTTTTAAAACTGTTACTGTTACATCACTCTGCTAAAATACACAGAAATAAGGGTCTTTTAGGCTACATTTAGACTACGGGTCTTGATGCCCAATTTGGAGCTTCTGCCTATCATCATCATATAATCATATCATATCATATAAATAAAGCAAAGTTTATCCTAAAGTGTGGGACTGCCTCTACAGACTTTAATATTGGTCGTAGCCCCTTCAAATTTGGCATGGAGATAGAGTGGGATTTTGTTTATTTTGAGTTGGCCAGGCAGGACAGATACTGCAAGGCTGGCACTATTGAGCCTATTGGAGGCCTATTGTGTGGCTTCTGCTGCATGAAATGTCATCAAAATTGGCAGGGATTTTCAAGCAGCTGAACAAAAATGCAGATTGTGCAAGTCTACCCTATTTTTGAGGAATTTCTAGCCTTTGGCACCCCAAATCAACAGACAAATAAAAAGATCCTTACTTTGTCTTCATTATGCTTGAATCAATGTATTTCTGCCTCAAATAGTCACGATATGTGCAAGCCACATTGTTTGCACCATTTTGGGAAAACCCCTTTTTGTTTCAGTTACGTGAATGAAAGCGAGGCTCTAATGGTCACGTGGTTTTGTTTACATTTGTTGTAACGGGAAATTCCCCTCAGCAACCACGTGGATTTGACAGAAGACAACACAGCAGACAGTTTATCCACTGTGGGACCTCAAAAGAAGCACAGAAGGGGAAAATAACAGAAAAAACATTAGGGGGAGGGAGGGGGGAGGGAGGGAAAAGTTTGTGGTCAAGATGCAATGTGATAAAATGTGGATACTGGATGCTCAAGAACAGGGTCTCCAGAAGGCCTTTTCATTTACGTGAAAGAAGCTACAACCTGATATGTTGGATACAATAATAAAAGTGTTATCTTTATCTCATATCATCTGTCAATCAGAGTTTTCTTGTCATCACGTAGTGACAGGTAGTAAACACACTAGTGATTATAATTGTTATTATTATTATTAAAAATAATAATAATAAATGATACCTTTGATTTATATAGCACCTTTCAAAGAACCCAAGGATGCTTTCCAAAACAGCACATATGAATACATTCACTGGCCACTTTATTAGGTACACCTTGCTAGTACCACGTTGGACCCTCTTTTGCCTTCAGAACTGCCTTAATTCTTCATGGCATAGATTCAACAAAGTGTTGCAACCATTCCTCAGAGATGTTGGTCCATATTGACATGATAGCATCACACTGCATACCTTGGTAGATTTGTCGACTGCACACCGATGATGTGAGTCTCCAATCCCAAAGGTGCTCTATTGGATTGAGATCTGGTGACTGTGGAGGCCATTGGCGTACAGTGAACTCATTGTCATGTTCAAGAAACCAGTTTGAGATGAGTTGAGCTTTGTGACATGGTGCATTATCCTGCTGGAAGTAGCCATCAGAAGATGGGTACACTGTGGTCATAAAGGGATGGACATGGTCAGCAACAATACTCAGGTATGCTGTGGCATTTAAATGATGCTCAATTGGTATTAAGGGGCCCAAAGTGTGCCAATAAAATATCCCTCATACCATTACACCACCAGCACCAGCCTGAACCGTGGATCCAAGGCAGGATGGATCCATGCTTTCATGTTGTTTAGGCCAAATTCTTACCCGACCATCTGAATGTCGCAGCTGAAATCCAGACTCATCAGACCAGGCAACCTTTTTCCAATCTGTTATTGTCCAGTTTTGCTGAGCCTGTGTGAATTGTAGCCTCAGTTTCCTGTTCTTGGCTGACAGGAGTGGCACCCGGTGTGGTCTTCTGCTGCTGGAGCCCGTCTGCTTCCAGGTTGGACGTGTTGTGCGTTCAGAGATGGTATTCTGCATACCTTGGTTGGAACGAGTGGTTATTTGAGCGACTGTTGCCTTTCTATCATCTCCAACCAGTCTGCCCATTCTCCTCTGACCTCTGACATCAACACGGCATTTTCCTCCACACAGCTGCCACTCACT